>NMRB01003288.1:14942-28862 GCA_002633025.1 Notospermus geniculatus | reverse complement strand
AATCCAGGAAATTCTTACCTCCGCCTACGTTAATGTAGTGTAAAATGTACTATGGTCTATCTGAATACATTAGAGCTCTGCCTGCATTTTTTTCAATGTGCGCTGAAAACTAGGTCTTGATTCTTTTAAGTACGTATCAGATAGATTTTGGGGACCATCACGTGGCTATAAAACCTCTCAACTTCATATAATCTTCATCTAATTAATTTTTCTTAAAGCGGACTGGTCGCACCTATCGAACTATCTGAGTAGAGAATGGAACGCCGCCATCTTGAATCTATTACAGTTCTCACTTTGAGAATTAATTTCCTACTAATTATTAATGTGCATTTGCGCACTGCTGTGGCTTTTCGGCCTTCGAACACCATGCATTAGAATACGGTCCACTATAAATCTTACTTACGGATCTAAATACGAAAATTTGTAATTTTGAAATTGTGAATTTCGTGGGCCACGAAATTATTCTTAGTGTCATTTTTGACTGCCTCGACTTATTCCCTTTAATTCTATGTCGATTGCCTCCTATCGATATTTCCATGATTATTCTGACCAATCGGGTCCCTTTCACAGGAAAAAAGGCCGCCTACCTTATTCTTTGCCTCAAAACAACATTCACAAAAAATCATCGTCGAAGGCACCGGAAAGATTGGAGTATAGCAATGTGTATCACGACGGACGCATTTCCTGAATTCGCCGATAGGGGTCGCTGGAAAACGAAGTCAACGTGTGAATTTCTGACAGAATAACTGATTAGGATGATGACAATTAAAGGGGCACTGCAAAAAATTAAAGGAGCTATGAACAGTGTGGGCATATTCTCATCACTCGTTGTCTTCGTCTTTTTTAAGACGGTGCGAACAACCAGACTGCCTGCACCAATTATCACAGGTAGGTGTCACGTGATGCTTACATATTTACATAAATCTTGTGCCAATAAAATTGAAATGTGGGGAACAGTACAAAACGGTACGCCAATAACAAGTACATGTAACTCAGCACTGCATGCAGACCGACAGGGGAATCCATTTCGCATGCCACGGCCTTGGTTTTTACCGGCACGCGTACCAACTACTCGCAAGTTGCGCCGGTCAAAATTCAAGCCATTGCATGTCACACCACTCAAGTGAACACTGGCCTTTATCATGGCCCTCTCCCTCAGCCCCTGTTTTGTGAAAAGCTGCGCTCGACGGTCCCGAAACCCCGCTGTTGAAACCCACCGATGCTCCTGCACCTGTCTCATTAGCCACCATCTTGAATCGTTGCCTGGAGTCCAGGAATTCGCGCATGCTCACTCAGTCTTGTGAGAAGACTGGAACAACATGGCTTCTCCTACAAGACGAGGTGGGGGTTGAGCAGGCGTGATTTCAGGTTTCCTGGCATTGCAAAACAGCTACCAGCAAGTAAACAGGCCATGTTGGCCGGGGAGGTCCAGCAGTCCTAACTGGGAGTGTACCAACACTGACATTGCCGAGAATTGAAGTGCCCCCTGCCGCTGTCAGATGCCAACCTGTACATTTAACATTCCTTCCGTTCAAAGTAAAATTCAACGGAAAGGACACCAACATAGGGTAAGTGGCTACAATGTATACCAACAGCGCATTAAACAGTACAGAGCGCCAGGCCGTACACTTGGGAATCCAAGGAGCAGCTCATTCAGCGGCCTACGTCGTTTCAGACCATTTGGACCAGACCCAGCGAATGTGGGCAACCCGCATAACTTTTTATCCCGACAGGTCGCGCTTTGAGCAGTTGTACCGATGACGTCAAAAACAGAGCAAAGCAACGTAGTGACGTCGCGACAATGGTCATGACGTCCTTGACGCAGTGCAACACGGAAGAGACGTCGAAAAAAGGTAGAACCGCTCACAGCGCCTCCTAGTGGCGGAAGTTCTACAGGTTCCTCATCGATCGAGATTCCAGTGCAACTTTAACGCCAACAGCACACCAGGCGACATGGAAGCGATCAGATCGCAGCGAGCAAAATCGCTGCTGACGCCACGTGTGCGCAATACCAATACAGCGTTGCGTGGAATCTTCTCGCCAGCGATGTTCGCCCGATGTCAATCTATACTATAATGGACGGTAGCCATGTTGGATTTTGTTATCAACCTGAGNAGACAGTATCTCCACTAAGCGGGAGCATTGTCGTTTATCGTAACAGCCATACTGTACATTCCTGTGTACTTGTAGTACACGATAGAGCTATTACTGCAACTGGTCCCCTCCCACTGTTTCATGAAAGGAAATTCCCCTTATCGTTAGAGAGAGTGCCGGTTTCAAACAGTCTCTTTTCGGCAGGTTATTTGGAAATGCAAATTTTCTCTGGTCTATACGCTTCTGGAAAGTCTTGGCGCTGTACGCCAAGTCTGCGCACGTCACTGTGCATCACGCCGGCAAGCACGCGTTCACCCAACTCACCGTTGGGCTGTACATAAGGATCCGCCCTTTGGACCAAATCTGCAACGACCTCTGTTTTTTCGGGTACGGGTTTTCGAACAGGGAGACTACAACACATTTCACGTTGCAATACACGTCAAAGAACCAGGAAAGACGATTTCGGATACACTTACAAGAAACAAATAAAACCCATTGGTTTATGACCGACTTCAAGGCCCCGGATGTGAAATGGAAAATGGCGGACTGGAATGAGATATTTCTAACGATGTCCTTCGCTACTTGCAAAGAGGGGACAATATTTTTTATTCATTTTAATGGCGAGATACACCAGTTTCAGCAAGAGAGTAGAAGAGTTCTCGGAAGAAGTAATAGTCGCCTGATAACCGATTGCAAATTGCCGTGCTATGGCAATAAGTATCATTTCGTTGGTTGGTTGAGCAGATTTGTGGTTTGGCCAATCATGTTGAATTCTTGGGAAGAATTCCAGCCAATGAGAGTTGGACACTGCGATAGGATATCACGCATGTTTAAAAGTTTGTACCATAGGCAGAATGTATTGATATATATTCGTGGGTCGTGCGACGTTAGATCGTCCAGGCGACTACAGCGCCACCCAACGTCTTTTTATCGCGACATACTGTAGGCCTATACGCCTATACAATTCCGCTTCAGCGGATTCCGCCGCGGTTTGTCGGCGAGCGGAACGGTTTTCACAGGCCGTCACTTCCTGGGCCCGGGTGTTCAAAAAAAGTACACATGTGTTTGTCACTAACGTGACGTAATCTCCATCAGACAAGCCCACTGCTGCAGTTAACGCCACGTTATAGCACAAAGTGTGTTTTGAACAACCCAGTCCAGAAGTTTGTCGTTCCCACCGCAGAGGACTCAAATCTGTTCCTCAGTTGCCGCTTTCTAAACTAAAAATTTCCCTTTCAAAGTTGACGTCGTGGACATGGCACGCTACCAGAAGAAAGAGATTGGTCTGCGGAATTGCGATCGCCGGATTTCAACCAATCACCGTAAAGCACAAGATGAAGTAACCAATGGTAGTGTGATTCTTGATTACACTCATTTTGAGCATGGTACACGATCGCCTAATATTCTCTCCCACGTTTCTCCACGTGCCCTGGGCTGGGTTGCACAAAACTCATGTTAGCGCTAACTTGGTGTTTAGCGCTAACTTTATGTTAAATGGCGTAAAAAGACAAGGGATTTTTACGTCATCTAACATAAAGTAGCGCTAACACCAAGTTAGCGCTATCGTGAGTTTTGTGCAACCGGCCCCTGGTGCGGTATGCAATTAAGTTTTGGATAGATCTACCTCCGACGATAACTTGTATTCAAGGACGCTGATGCAATGTGCACTCACATGCACATGCTGACAACTGTATACACACTGTGATACAATCACTGTACATTGTGATGTACAAACACCCGTACATCGCTGTGTACATTGCGATGTACAGACATCAGTACATATCGTTCGTTGCAGGCTCGTCGGGAGTATTTTTCTTAAAGACTACATCAGATATCGTTTTTGATCGATTCCTGACATTCGTTGTTAGGTCAAAGTTCGAATGTATCCGCGTAGGGCTCAGAACAAACAGTAACCCGGATGTAGCTTACCATAAACGTGGAACATGTGACGTCTTTCTCGGACGGTGGTGACTTGTTTTTCCCAATGAAGAGATGGTTCGATTTCTGCCCGGCAGATGGCGCCTCAGTTATATTCAATACTTTACTCGTGGTCAAACGGAGAAGGCCCAAGGAAGTAATAGCATTAACGATGGGGAAAACGCCTTCCCAGTTCAAAACGGAAACGAGACTCTGTTGTGACGTCATTGAGGACTCCCGGAGTGTGACGTCACAGAGAGTCTCTCTGCTGTACGATCGGTAGCAAGAACACGAAGAGAGACTAACTTTGAGTTATTTATTCAAATTAATACGGATTAAATTAGCATAATTCAGACTCTCATCGTCATCAAAAATAAACAGTTTCTGATGTTAACCCTTTATTTACAAAGTACGAAAAACGAAAAGTGAAAGGATTTCACCGAAATCAAACACGCCCTGCAAAAAACATTAAAGCCACACTGTAGGCCTACTGAATTCAAAACGCGCTTACGTCCTCTGACGTTGTGTAGTGTAAAATCTACTATGCTCTATCTGAATACATTAGAGCTCTGCCCGTAGTTTTTCAATGTGTGCTGAAAACTATGTCTTGCATTGATTTTGAAAAGATTTTGGAGACCTTTCAGCACCGAAGACAAAGTTGTATAGGCCTAAATCTGTTTCTCTTCTCGCCGCGGACCAAAACTCGTGCGGCGCCATCTTTGTTGTAGTCGTCGTGATTGCATATACAGTTGCATTCAAAACAAGATAAGGCACTTTCTGGGTTGTTAATCTGTACCGTTTTTAACAATTTTTACGAGATCTCACGAATTACCACGAGAGTTTTCGAGATATAATGATATTAATTCACTGAAAGATAGTTGTGCGTGATTTCTTCGCACAAGATTAATTAGGCCCACTGAAAGATATTTTTGTGTAGGCCTAATTTCACGATTTTCATACTACAATCAAAGAATAAAAAATAAGCCCAACATATTTTTGTCCATAGGGCAGACTTTCTTGGCAAAGATGACAGATGTCTTCTCTCAAGAGAATCGTATCTTTGCCAAAATGCAGACCGATGACCTGCAAACTACCGCCACTAGGAGGCGCTGTGAACAGTTGTGCCTTTTTTCGACGTTCCCTTTTGCACTGCGTCAAGGGTATCGTGACGTGACGTCATCGCATTGCTTTGGTTTATTTTGACGTCTTCAGTACAACCGCTCGCAGCGCCGCCCTGTCGGCAGAAAACGTCAAACGGTTTCTTCACTATCAACAGCCCATATCCACCAAAATATAAAATATTTAAATAGCATATAATGTATTAATATGATAAAATAGTGCCAATGGCACTGTGCCCGCTTGGCTTGAAGCACAGTGGTGGGAATCATCAGCAACCCCATAAAAGCCATTTAGGTACAAACATGCCATATTAATCTCTTGACTAAGAACATGCAAACTTTGACCTCTGTGACCTTGAAAAGTAGGTCAAATTAAAAACTTGGGTACTATATGTTATGTATCCTTATTAGATATACCCATGAAAAAAATTTGACAAAAATCCATCTCTTGGTTATGGAGAAATAGCACTTTCATGTACCGCCGTACGGACGCACGACAGACCACCACTAAATGACCCCAACCACAGCATAAGCCCTGCTGGGCCTTGCGGCCAAGCGGGCTAATAATATATATACCAACGCCTACTTTATATATTTACATAAAGGAACTCTTCAACAACTGATGACCCTTTTTTAATTTTTGAAAGGGGTTTTCCTCTTGAAACGCAAGCGTATTTGTCCAATGAAATATTTTTCGACAAATATCGGTGGTGGCCCACTTTTTCAATTTTGGCAGGATTTGATTTTTCATGCCACCAACCACCATTTTCACTCTTTCACATCGCGACAGCTTGAAAAGGTTGATGAGATTCTAGCGCAGCAAAGACAGGGCCGTATTTGGGGGCCCCAGAGCCAACCAAAAAACAGATTTTCATGCGGATTTTGGGCAAAAAAAGGTCTTCTACCACCCCCATCCCCCAGAGGGGCTTTGGCCCCCACGACCAAAAAGCTAAATCCGGCCCTGAAACAGGTTGGCGCCGGAACGTAATTATACGAAGATATCACACTCTGCCACAAGCAACACGAAAAGCTACCAAGAGATACCGTCAATTTTCTTTGAATCAAGCGGGTTTAAAGCGCCCCTGTATGCATTAGATTTTCTATCTCTTGGCGACGGACGTAACCTTTGACCTTTAGGCAACCTCGTTTGTAGGTTTAAAGATGCGATCAATGCTACACCATACCACAGCGCAAATTCATGGTGGCGAGGTGGTTATGGTCATGTATAGACTACAGTGGCACTTTGAAGAACTCAGAACGCCTCACACCTTCTGAGTTTGTTTCGTCGAACATGCTGCAGCAGAGACCTACACCATGGAAAAACAATATTTTCCCCTCATATAAAATAATAAATCATTAAAAATACTCTACACCATTATTTTTATACATTTTTATCAACAGCTCAGCAAACGAGCATAATGATATTGCAAACATGTCTTGTGAAAAACGTGGAAGGAAGGCGCGTTTTCTGCCTCCGATGACAAAAGGCAATATGTCCAATCAGTGGGAGGAGGTTTGCTTGAAGTAATAGCCACATTCTTCGCTACAGTGTATTAGGAATACACGACAGAGCTATTACTTGAATCGGCCATGCCCCCACTGACGTCAAGTGAATACAGCCTTCAACCACTGAAGGGCAGCACCGAGGGAGCAGTTCTTCCAAAATCTTTCAGCCAAGCCTTTGTCAATACAAAAATTGCCAACACCAAAAAATATCCCCATCTGCAAGGCACAGCTATTTTTAGTAACATTGCGTCATCACAGACATTGCCGGAAGCAGCGTCAACCTCGTCCCTATGAATAGATCGGCGCCGGTCCTAGGAGAAAATTCCCAGCATCCCGTTCGTTGTCGCTGGTCAGGTATTCGAACCATAATTTTTCGAAAGTTGGTAAGTCGAGGGTCATTTGGCTCTGAAAGAGAATTTCATTTGTTTATCATACGCCAGATGGCAGCACCGTACGGTTTACGAATTGGCTTTGACGTTTGCAATGGGAGACTTTCCTGCCGTTAGAGTTCACCACAGGTTAGCTCTCCTAGGACGTCACCAAATTTGACGTCACAGAGAAGAGGTGCACGCCATGATGTCATCCATAATGACGTGGACGCCATGGCGTACGTCTCGACGTCAAATTTTGTGACGTTCTAGGACCGTTAACAGGCGCCCTCTAACGGCTGTAAGGTCTCCCATTAATCAAACCTGACTGTATACTTCATTGAAACTAGATATACTTGACATTCGCCCTCCTAAGGTCCACTGCCGAGTTGTAGTGCATGTGTGGACACGGTAACGGGACCACGACAGGGGCATTTACTTTTAGACCAACAGCCGCACCGGCCTCACCTGTAGTTCAACCTATCGTGGGTCTTGTAATTAACAGTGTAAAGATCCTGTTTGACCTTAGGCGGGCGAAAGTCCAGTATTTTCTCCAAAACTAGTGATGGGCCCTATTCGACACTCGTTTTGACATTTAAAGCCGCACAGTATTGAATTTTTCGGCGTTTTCAAAGTGTTAGGAGACTGCAGATAGAGATATCATGGCCTTGTGAAGGTCCCCAAAATGCTTGCATGATACGTACTTCAAGAAATCAATGCTTAGTTTTCAGCACGGCATCGAAGAAACAGGCAGAGTTCAAAATGTATCCACATAGAGCATAGTACATTTTACACTACACTTACGTCGGAGGACGTAAGCACTTTCTGAATTCAATACAGTGCGGCTTTAAATGACTCTATTAATAAATAGAAAAGTGGCGCCACCTACCGGATCTTCTTTGTCTCTATTTAATGTTTGAAGGATTCGTTCATACGAATCTTCACTGTCAAGTTCTGGGATACCGAATGCTGCCAAACATGTTATGTATTCAGTTTTGTCAAGGCTACCGTCACCTGAAAATAAGTTGATTCGTCGTTAAAACACGGTTTCCCGGTTTGCCGGGCAGTGGTGTACTCAGAGTTAAGTGTCACAAAAAGTGTTGTCATTGTCGCCAGTTGATACGTCGTTAGGGGACAACTCCTTTCTGGCCCGGGCATTAGGCCTACATTATCATACTGACTTTCAAGTGACTTCCTTAACTCGTGTTCGAAAAACCGAATCGACGGCGAGGATAGCTCTCATAAAAGTATGATTTCCATACCATTTACGTCCATCATGTTGAACATGAAGTCTGTAAAGTCCTTCTGACAGCTGTATTCCACGCGTCCATCTTTTGACGTCTCGGGCCACGTCATTCCGCAGAGATACGCCGCCTCCGCGAAGTCTCCCCAATAGTTATTCCATTCTTCTCGCTTGATCTGAAAAAGTGACGTCATCCTCGGTCAGCTTCGGGAGTTTCCGTGAAGTGGGTTTCTTAAAGGTGCAGCTCAACGTGAGAGTCTTCTCTTGCGAATTGGCTCTCAATGGGCGTTTCATCATTAGGGAGGTTTAGGATCAAACGATAAACGTAAACTTTACGACAACGTTATTTTTCATACTACACATTAAGCAGATGTTATATTGTATTTTCGGTACAAAAATAACGTTGTCGTTGACGTTAACGTTTATCGTTTGATTTCTTAACCTCCCTAAATGACACAAAACAACTGTCCATAGTTCCCTACGGATCCATTGCCGACAGAGAGCCAATTTGCTTAAGAAACTCTCACGTAAGCTCATCTCGGTGGGCGAGACTTAACTGAAGTAACAGCCACTCTCTGCGCTTCAGTGCAGTTTCCAGTACATGAGAAGGCTGTTATGTCACATTACCATGCCCCCACTTATCACAAGTGGATGTTTTGCATTTGATGGCACAACTGACGTTATTTCAATCACCGTCTCATAATATTTTGATATGGGGTCAGGCACGAGACCAAATGACCAAATGAGGCAATGTCAGGTTTTTATTAGACGGGGCCTCAACGTGACGTATCTGGAGACCGAGGCGCATGCGCAGTCTCACCTCCATGACTAGCATATTTCCCTCTATCTTGTAGACTAAAGTCCCTTTAATGAGCCCGGCCCAGATGGCCGCGATGCCATCTTGGAAGACTCGAAAACCCGGATGTACGGGTGTCCAGTCTCGTATCTTGGAAGCCGTCTTTAGAAGCTTCAAGAAATCTTCTCTTGAAACGGTGTCGCCATCTGACGGACCTGTAAGAAACGATACACAAAGAATGAGGATCCTGCAGATTTACCGCCACTTGGTGGCGCTGTGAGCGGTTGTACTTTTTTCGGCGTCTCGTCCGTGTTGCGCTGCGTCGAGGACGTCATGACGCGACCTTTTTACGTCATCTGTCGCACCACGTCAAGGACGTCATGACGCGACCTTTTTACGTCATATGTCGCACCACTCACAGCGCCGCCTGTCGGGATAAAAGTGGTTTCCCATTCTATAAAATTTTAGAAGCATATGATACGTATGTGAACATGTCTCTCTGTATGACACTACTACGACATTATAAATCTGCAATATTTATATAATGCCATTAAGTATCTTCATTATCTGCTACTGGTATTAGGTTTATGTATAGCCTCTGGCTTTACGCAGTATGGACATGGATAGCTCGGGAAATGGGGGGGGGGGAGTAAATCGGCCAGTGTTCCCCTTATCTTGGAGAAACGCTGGCAGATAGAACGACACGTTTCTCTGTGTGTCCCGAACAATGGGAATCACACAGAAAAACAGCCTTGCTGATAAAAAACGTTACACGGCCTTTTGTCAGGCCGCACCTTATTCCATCAGACATTAGTAGGGGAACACCCACAGATGGGAAACATTCAAAAACGTTACACCTGCATGTCTCAGCATATTCAGATTATATTCTTGAAATTGCAGGTCTAGCAGGTCATGATCATGCGTCACAATCACAGGAACTATTTCGCAACTTTTCTAATAATACGGAGGTTTAGAAATCAAGCGATAAACGTAAACTTCACGACAACGTTATTTTTCATACTACACATTAACCAGATTTTATATTGCATTTTCGGTACAAAAATAACGTTGTCGTTAACGTTTACGTTTATCGATTTCTAAACCTCTCTATTGCAAACTGCGAGCAAAGTATCCGTGTACGTAACATCCACAACTCAAAACCTCTCTAATTCTACGAAAGGCAAGTGATGCCAAGACATTCTACAGACGGATGTGATAATGATGTCTTAGTCCGCTGTAACTAGGATAAATGGAATTAATGGACCGTTTCCATGACAACCATCGGAAAAGTGAGGTTTTGTACGGGAATTTCGTGGCAAGGGCCATTGCGTGCGAAATGGAGACGTGAGTGGAGATAGTGTTTTTGTAACATCAAACATTTATGACAAATAATACAGGAGATAACAGCTTTCGACAGATTTCGGCTAGGGAAATAGTCTACACTGGCTAACACACCATATTTAGGATTTTTCGACGCGGATGTCGGTCGCAATGACGAAAGATGCCGAGACAAACCGATGTTTTGCGACAGAAGTTCGGCAAAGTTCGGGTCCATCAGCAGAAGATAAACCGCAACATCGTTACATCGTTGGCTTGCCGCTATCCCCGATCATGGACCGAACATTACCGAGCCAACTTCGGAAGACGTCGGTTTTTCTCGGAAACTTTCGGGTGTTGTTTACATTTCACACAGGTTGAAAAAAAAACATGTGGAAAACACTGCATAAGACGAAAACAATCCAGCAAAACAATGTGGAATATTTGCCGAGAGGGGGCTTGACCGAAAATGTCACTTTTTGTGTGTTGTGTGAGTGCCGACGCGGTAAAAAGTACATTCATTTGCATCAGACAAAGGCCTCTTGCAAGCCTTTTTGAAATTTTGTAAGCATGCCCTCTACTCCTGGATAACAAGAATCTAACACTCCACGGTATTGGCTTACCACGATGCCTTTAACTAGACTGGTTCCCTGTTGCACTAGAGTGGTTTCCGGTCTAGACTAGACTGGTTCCAGATCTCACCGGTAGGGCTGAAACTGAGGTCGGTAGCGCTTGTTGTCTCATTCTTAAATCAGAGCTCGAAACTGTGCCAGATTTCTTTACCGAAGAATGACGGAAAGACCCGAAGTGTTTCGAATGTTGTCGTCTATAATCTGATGCAAACTCTACAACAGTGCCGATTTTCTCCACTACGTTACACAAATAGACACTGTCATCGACCAGTCGCCGCCATGTTTGACCGCATCACTCCTCCTAATGGAGTTACCGTTAGGAGCCTGATCACAATTGGTAGATATTTTTCCATTTAACCTACCGCTGCACTACTTTTCAAGATGGTAACCTTCGAACGATACTAGAGGGTGTTGGTTGAACCTCGTCCCAAAACCCTCTAGTGTCAAGATTGTAATCTGATGACGTGGTCGTCCGAAAGCAGCTTATGAAAAACGTGCTGATTGGTTGAAAAACCAGTGATTGCTCTTTTGTTGACCAATAAGCACGTTGGAAACGACATGCGCTACTGACCTCAGTAGCCAACCGACCGGTAGGATGGACTGGGGAAAAACACGCGTGCACAGAGAATAACACCAAATGGCTGAGTGTTAGTGTGTTCAAAACACCGTTTGACATTATTTGGTGATTTCGTGTTAGTGTCATCGAAAAAATCTGCTTGCAATTGGTCGCAAGGCCTTGAAATCAAATGGCAGTGACGTGAGACCCATGCCATACTCGTGAATTTCAAAAGTAGTTAACACTGTGCAGAAATCATCAGTATTCTTGGAATCGTCAGTTGCAATGATCGGGGGCTCACAAAGATGGTAACATAAACAAAAAATAATACACGCGCAGACGACAACCTAAAGTAATACACCCGTCTAGCTGACATTCGTGTAAGGCTGCATTTACCAGACACCCGGAATGCGGTAGAGGGGATGCGGAAGCGATGTGTTTTATGCGAAAATGCAGTATACTACCGCTTCCGCGTTCCGCATTCCAGGTGTCCGGTAAACGCAGCTTTAGGAAGGAAGGGAACGGAGATACCAAAATAACGGAACAGGACGATATCTGCCGAAGTTTTCCGAACGACAGAATGACGTCATGCAACGACCATGATGACTTACTCACTCTTTCCTTCACGAATGTATCCTGAAAACCAGTCAAAAAATACTAAAAGTCTTTGAAAAAATGGACGAAATGACGAAGATTTAAAGTCGCTAGGTTGTAACGAAGATAATATCTTGAAGACATGGAGTTATCTAATGCAATTTACCCGATTTATGAAAATAAATTGATTGAAATATGACAATCTTTCCATCGGAAGCCCTAACCTAATACAGTCTCACGCAGCCAGGCGGTTTTGGCAGATAACAGTGCCCCCTAATATCAGTCTCGCACAGCCAAGAGACTCTGGGGCAACAACAGTCTCGCGCAGCTAGGGGCTCCGGTGTAGTAATAGTCTCGCGCAGAGAGAGGCCCTGGCAGTTATGATACTCTCGCGCAGCCAGACACTTCCACATGTCCCGTTTTTCAGTACATTGAGAGTCCGCTAGGCGGCGCACCTTGACATCTCACTCGGGGACTGTTTCAACGGGTATAGAACTCGGAATAAAAACGCACCTTACCGCCCCTTGTTCAGTCTGACCTAGATACTTCAAGCTTAATAATAAGTACCTTTTAAAGTGATATTCAAAATGCCACAAGTGCCGCCATTATAACGAATCATGACATGTACAAACAGTGATAATAAAAGAATCAGATTTGTTTGTTATGATATTGACCTCGAAGTATGCCCTGTACATGAAGTTCATTATAGGAGTAGTATGATATTTAAGTTTTGGACGAGTTGAAAAGTCCTGGGTGCGTAACCCCGACAGCAGGTCCACATTGCTGCCATTGTAAATTACTTGCCCGAAGCATTCCGGGTCAAATTTTTCTGCGTCCATTAATCGCAAAACATTTTTTTTTCAATTATCCTAATTAATGTTCAAAGTTCAGCAGTTTAATTATCAGATAATTAAAAAGGAAATAAGTTTCTTCGGGAAAGTTTGACATTGACGGTGTGGAAACGCAATAATGACCCTTCGATTGGTTGGGAACATGACTGATAGACGCCGTGGTGTAAAAGGAGCAGTCAGCCGCGCTTATTGCCAAAAGAGGGCAGCAAAGTTCCAGCGGACCAATACATCTAAAAATGGAAACTATTCCTGCCGGAACGGCGATACCGAAGCACAGCCATACGTGTAATTCGCCGCAAAAAGTGCAACACAAAATAATAAACAAAAGTTTCAAAATCATGGTAGTTTTGGTGTTATGGTACGTTTATAAACTAGGTGGTAAGATTATGAGTTTTTACGGTGTAAAACTAGCTTTAGATCGGTTTTTGTTATTCACTGCGCTCATTCCGAGCAGAGTGATACAAGTGGGGCAAACTGAAAACACGGACCGCCGTACCGCCGGGCAAGCGAGACACAGCCACACAGCCTGTTTTACTGACCACCGATTCGGCAATCAAAATGCTCATCATACGACCACCAACGTCATCGTTGGCGTTCCTAAACCTTCCTATAATCAATGATATTGACCCAATTCCATGATTCGAGAGGAAAATTATCTATCAATCTTGCGTTACTTAGGAAACATCACAGACCTGGCTCTGTATTGATTTTATCTCCCTCTAATGCTAATGGCCTTGCCAACGATTCTCTCATCCATACCGCCATGTACCAATCCCGTATAGACAGCACTACCTTGCTTGTAGCTCAAGGCGCGTTCACGGTAAAACCGATTCCCAGGCGCGGGTCTAGGATTTTTGGCAGAGGGGGGTCAGGGCCGCCGTGGGCGGGCGCTGCAGGCGGGCGCCGAAGATGCCCGCGCCGACGGGGG
>NMRB01003288.1:0-14760 GCA_002633025.1 Notospermus geniculatus | reverse complement strand
AAGGACACGGATGTCTGCGGGGGAAGATAGCTGATATTTGTGGTAAACTCAGGGACTCTGCCGTTTTGAGGGCAGAAAAACGCATCGGATAATATGAACTACAGTACAAGGAAAACGGCCACGTCATTTGATTTTAGCTCTGGCGGTAAAGTGCTTCACAAAAAAGAATTTTATGAGACGGAAAATCTCTGAATAGAAAACATTTTCAATTTAGGTCAAAATGGTCTCGGAAAGTTTTGAAACCATTGTACACGCGAAAATCCTTGTGAAATTTTTGTCGTACATTCTATGAAAGGGTGACGGCTGCATGACAAATCATACAGTCGAACGGATCATTTTGAAATTTTTAAAAACTTTTTTAATACCCTACTTAAGTGAAAACGAACGTAGGCCTATGTGAGCATTTTGACTCAAAGTTGACCCAGGGTAGGGCCTGTTACAACTCATAACATTAACCCGACGCATAATGTTACACTAACGCATAACGTTACTGGTGTAACATTATACGCTGACCCATCCAACTCATAATCTTACAATCGACGCATAATGTTACACTTTTTCTAAAGCATAACGTTACACTTTTTGACTCATAATGTTACACCTGATCCTAACGCATAACGTTACACCGACCTAACGCATAATGTTACTCCACTGTTAAGTTGACCTTGACTCGGTGACCTTTGATATTAACCCCTTTCTACCCAATGGGTCTAATTAGATATCTATCTCGATTCACCAAGTGATATTAACCCCTTCCCACCCAATGGCCAAACCTTTAGAGTGATATACGTAGGTCAGATATTGCACCAAATCAACTTTAGGTATAGTCCAACCACTATATATTTTAGAGGCATAGTGACATGGTTAAGAGGGTGCACCCTGTGGATTTTACATGTAGTTGCACTCCAAATTAATATACATGTACGTGCATAAAGTGATATGGGTCAGAACCTGTTCACAATGATTTCCTCACGGTGACGAAAACCTATATATTTACTTGATAACCATTAAAACGGTGAGCTATTCGTATTTGTCTCTCTTCCCCCTCCTCTTGAGTTGACAGGTCATAATCAACTGAGCGCAAAGCACATGGGCCTCTTGTTGCAATGACAGAAGCGCGAAATGCCTATTTGATATTGGTGTAACATTATGCGTTAAGTCGGTGTAATGTTATGCGTTGGGATCAGGTGTAACATTATGCGTCGAAAAAGTGTAACGTTATGCGTTAGAAAAAGTGTAACATTATGCGTCGATTGTGACATTATGAGTCGAATGGGTCAGCGTATAATGTTACAACAGTAACGTTATGCGTTGGTGTAACATTATGCGTCGGTGTAACGTTATGAGTTGTAACAGGGCCTACTTCAAAATGTCTTAGTCAGATTTGAATGCTGGGCAAATATGACAGCATGAGTTTGGCCACGGATTTCACCGGAAATTCGGGCCTAAGTGGCCATTGAAGGCAGTTTTGAAGAGCATTGTGGAGAGCTGAAAAGCCATGGCAAGAATTTTTATCCAATATCACAATTTCCTTCCAACAATATGTTCAAAAGTAATTGTGTAGGCCTACTTGGCCTTTTTGCATTGTGTACTAGGCCTTTCGATTGAACCAAGTTTATCAAAATGAGTTCAGGATATGCCCATCTTGTCCAAACAAGGCTATCGACTCCGTATGAACTCCGTCTTTAGCCTTGTCCGAATCGTGTCATCTTTTCCGTTAATGCATAAATTATTAATGAACCTAACCCCTACTTGACCCCGCCTCCGAGCCAATCAGAACTTGCGAAACAAATCACCGTTGGACACTTTCTTTGCTCTTCACGCTCGAATTTGTAACTCGGATTTTGATTGGCGCGTCGATTTTCCTTCGCGCCCCGATGATTGGCTGAGGCTGTCACCACCTCAGAAACGGGAAATGTGGTGGATTCGAACCAGGCTAGATGACCGTCAGGGCAGATAGACTGGTGAGAACCAGATGGATATGCCCGGCGTCAGAAGGTCACTTCCACAATATGCGACACGATGCGACGCCGCAAATGATGATGCGATCATTCCGACGCTTCATGAAGTGTAGACACTTGCAACGAGTCGCTGGCAGTTGAGCGACAGTCGCCGGCAACTGAACATGTAACCATATAGACTCTAAATTGCCGAATGTGAGTATGAACGAGGGGCTGGTTGCGCGAGACTATGTGAGACGTTGCTATTTCGTACCTCCACAAATTAGAGACTTCATCGCGTTGCTAGGAAACGGAGTTGAAAAACACTCCAACCGCGTAGTGGATAAACTGTGCAAAAACTTGGTCAAATGTCCGGGTCAAATGGGCCGAAATGTGACTGGCTAAAATTGGATCCTCAGCAGACGATGACTAAGACCGATTGTTGTATTAATTACGCTAATTAGACTAGGTCAATCAACCAATCATGAGATGGAATAAATATTATCCGGGGTATGTGTTTATCGTCCCGGATGTACGTGCGATCATAGGCCTACTTGACAATGTGTTAGGTCCCCTCCAGCAGATTCTTCTTGCAATGAATCTGCGCAAGAGACCTTTCAAATAAAGATGCTGGGCTAAGTTCTGCCACATGACGTCGTGGCCATTCATTGTCCAAGCATGATAGACCTTTCCAACAAAGATGGCGGCCTGCTAGTTCTCCCACATGACGTCGTGGCCATTCATTTTCCAAGCATAATAGACCTTTCCAACAAAGATGGTGGCCTGCTATTGTTTTACCGAAACTTTAAAGTGCCCAAGGCCCGCTTGACCACTACCAGCTTATCCGTTATCGTGTCAGCGGCCATTGAATGGTTTTAAGCTTCTGATGTCATATGGTGAGAATGTTGGACCGCCATCTTTGTTGGAAAGGTCTATAAGTCGTCATTTGAAGGGCCTATGAATATTCCTGTAGTGTATATGTATAATATGCACATACACCTGCACTCCAAGTGTCGCCTGTATAGGCCTACAAGTCAAGTGCATCTTACGGTAAATACAAGAGGTCTTTCAGGCATTCGTGGCATGCAGATTATGCCCCAGGCCTACTTCATCGGTGATGTTATTGGTGAAATTTGTCAGAGAAGTTGGGTCACCCATCCATCGACCAGCGACACACAACATGGCAGAAAGTTCGCTCAGTTCGGGACAAAGGCGCCGAAATGCCGCCATACAATCTTAGAACAACATTGATTCTGATTGGTCGTATGCTAATGAGGTCGGGTTAGATCGACCAATCCCGTGCGGAAAAGGATTCGCTGCCGTTAAAACCAACCGCGAATTCGCAGACGACAATTCGTACTTGCTGGGCTATTGATCAAGAAATCTAGAACAGTGGACCCAGAGCAAATTAAATAATGAAGGAATTTAGCGGAAAAAGTTTAGTCGATCTGGAGGTTCAAAAGTCCTGTTTTGAGAGATCGCGATCAAGTCAACAAAAGGGCAATCAATCATCAGACCGTGGCGTTTCAGTCGAGGCCCAACACAAGTTGTGTCGCTAATGACTTCCAGATTTCAACCACTTGTCACTCTCAGAAGAATGTAGAACACATGTGATTCCTGATCAAGTTGCAGGAGTAGATAGTTTATATTAGCTGACAGCTACACACGCAAAGTACCTGTAGTCGGCCTACATTACAACCATACACAGCAGATTTGGTGGCTATTGTGGGTTTTGCACAACTGATGAAATACAGCATTTTTAGCTCACCTGGGGTGAGCTCTAATCGTGGGTCTGCGCGTCGTCGGTGTCCGTCGTCGTCCGTTAGCAGGGCACGTTTCGTAACCAATGGAGCTATTGATCTGAAGCTTGGTATATATATACCCCAAGTTTCGTTCAGATTCGACTCTTAGCTTGGCCAACAGGTGGCGGAAACCAAAAACACAAAAAGTGCAATAATTCCTGAACTAATGACTGGATAACCTCCAAGTTTTTATCATAGGTGTATCTAAAGGAGGGGACATTATATATATAAAGGGTTTTTGATTTGACCTGCTTCTCAAGGTCACAGAGGTTAAAGGAGCACGGTATTGCCACTTTTTCTCGACAGCCGGCGCCACCGCGCCACTCTCCAACCCAAGGGTCTGACTACGTTTCGGCGAATGACCCAATTTACTGCGTACATTTTGTAATGCATTTTTGTAGTTCTTCTTACTGCCGCTAGGTGGCTCCCTCTACGTCGGCAGTCAAATAACGCATTTGAGATCCAATACCATGCTCCTTTAAAGTTTAAAATTTTGCATTTTGGTGGCACGTTCCATAACCGCGGGTGCTAATTGAGCTGAAATTTGGTACATG
Organism: Notospermus geniculatus; assembly: GCA_002633025.1. Classification (NCBI taxonomy): domain Eukaryota; kingdom Metazoa; phylum Nemertea; class Pilidiophora; order Heteronemertea; family Lineidae; genus Notospermus; species Notospermus geniculatus. The sequence continues at coordinate 10,464 of NMRB01003288.1, read as the reverse complement.
TACATACATGTATATATCCCTAGGTCAGGTGACCTATGACACCAAGTTTCAGTCCGATTCGATTCTTAGCTTGGCCACCAGGTGGCCAAAACTAAAGCTCAAAGTGCAGTAACTCCTGAAATGTTAACTGGATTGTCTCCAAATTTTTATCATACATGACATATGTAAAGGGTTTTTGATTTGACCTACTTTGCAGGGTCGCAGAGGTCAAGTTCAAAATTTTTGCCATTTTGGCCCTGGTCCTGGAACATTTTGATTTTACATTTGTCATTTGTTTTTCTGGTACTATCACCCAGGTGAGCACATGGTCCATGGACCATTTCACTTGGAACTATTTCCATCAAACAGTGAGTGCATTATAAAAATCATGAACATTTATTTACATGTAACAATAACTTCTTTTTACTTCTATACAAAATGCATTAATATGAGTCAAATTCATGGTCAGGCCTTGGCCCACAGACCAGAAGTGAATCAAACACGTTAGTTGCGCTTCCACTACAAAAAAAGCCGGTATTTGTCCGCTCTTATTCTGCTTCCATTACAGAATAGCCGTGTTTAATAAATCCGGTTCTATTAAGTGCGGATCTATTTAGTTCGAGTTGCGCTTCCACTACAAAAAAGCCGGTATTTGTCCGCTCTTATTCTGCTTCCATTACAGAATTGCCGGGTTTAAAAAGTCCGGTTCTATTAAGTGCGGATCTATTTAGTTCGGATAGCATAGCCGATCATACTCCGAATCTAGATGCGGATAAATTTTGTAGTGGAATGGCAATAACACCGGATCTATTTGTAGTATTATGCTCGGCTACAGGTGGCTCCACGGTCGCTTGCGACTGTGCATGACCTATCCAAACTNGGGGGGGGGGGGCTCGGCTCTCTGGGGGAACGGCACTTTTGCCGGTTTTCTGCCAAAATCTGCATGAAAAACACATTTTCATTATTGACGTTTGGGGAAGGGCACCCCTTGTGCCCCCTGCACCCTCTATGCCTCCTGCCCCTTCTAAATACGGGTCTGCTCACGATGTCTTATAGACACAGGAGGGGAGGCGCGTGGATTGAAATATCCATGAATACTGTCCTTTATGTGGATAATATGATAAAAAAAGGTCACAAAAGGCGTGTGACCCAATTGGCCGCCGGTATTCAAATGAGAGAAGCAAATACTTTTAGTTTATAAAAATATCTGGGTCAGACAATAACCGATATCATTCTGATCGTTCAAAATGCTGTGTAGATATTGCAAAATAACGTGGCGATGTTGCTCCGATCATATTGATGTTAAAGGGACCCTAGGCAGCTAGCTTTTCCGCTCATATCAGTGCAGTCACTTCATCAAAGGTGGTGCTGGCACTGACAACTATGGATTTGGGCTCAAGTGTTGATGTTTAGTGTGTTTTACGGGCACCTGTCAATCAAAATTTTGTGTCAACCTAATCACTGCCAGAAGGAATTTTTAAATGAAAAAGGCCCTAAATTCTCTGTCATGTCATTTGAAAGTGCTCAGCGAGAGCTTTCCAATGAATACCCCATTCGACATCATGATATGGGTGTACTGGAGATCGGTTCTCTGAAAAGGCCACCTGTCCGAATATGATAGAATACAACAAAAAAATTCTGCCTGCAATCACGTCAGGCGCGGATCCAGAGGGGAGGTTTTGGGGGTCGTGACCCCCCCCCCCTGCTCGCCACCACCAATTGTTTTTTTTCTCAATGTTTGCGACAATAAGCAAAAAAACGCAAGGATTAAAAGCTTCTGGTTTGATACTGAGATGCTAGGAAATCGCATCTACGGCTTTAATAGATTTCAAAATTTTCTGGGCGAGACCCCCCAGACCCCCGTCGGCGCGGCCAGCTTCAGCGCCAGCCTGCAAAGACCGCCCTCGGCGACCCTGACCCCCCTCTGCCCAAAATCCTGGATCCGCGCCTGCACGTACTGTCACTGAAGGGCCTGTACCACCTGAGGATTGGCTCTCTATGGGAAACTTACCCATAGAAAGCTATGGGCAATCGTTCGTGTCATTGGTCTCAGCGTAAGCCGTAAGGGAATCAACAATGGTGAATTGCCCATTGAGAGCCAACTCGTCCGAGATAACTCAACTGAAGGCCCCTAGGCCTTACCAAAAGGGCCAAAACCACTCTTCACCCTGTCACCAATTTTCTGACTTTGTCAAAATTTCTACTCTAGGCCTACTTACCGTACAATGTGTCAAACATGTAGTCAATCTTCTTCTTCTGTAGGGGGGTCAGTTTCGCCGCCCCGGGGGACTTGGGTCGTGACCCATCCCGTGGTAACATAAGCCGGCTAAGAGACCCCCTTCTCGTAACCTCTGCTACTTCTCCGTTCGTTTCACATTCAGACATGGCTGATCCGTATAGTCTCCTTTTTATATAAATCCACAGAAATATCAAAATTATCCCTAAAGCGCTGATCCGGAAGTGCTCTCAAGCGCTGTGGTATCCTATGACACACTTAAACATTCAAATTTCGGAACAAAACAGATTGATCGATAGAATAATATCCGATAAGGCTAAATTCTCGTCTCTAACATCGGGTACATGCTAAATCACGGATTTCTGAGGGTCAGTGTAAAATCTGAAATCAAGACCAGAGTCCGGAACCCTCTAGGCCTGTGTCAATTTTATTTGAACACGAGTAACGGTCGAGAAGCGATCCGTCTGTCAACCGTCTTCTTCAACGTCTGACTTGTGATTTGACACGTCTAACCGCCGATCACCTGTTAGATCCTTTCTCGACCAATCCCTTGTTGCAACACACCCCACGTGACCAACACCTCAAAAACGATATCCGTCTAAATTCGAAATCCTGCCAAAATTACACAAATTGCGATATTCACAAGAAAACGGTTTTGCAATCCGCTAACCCACGCTGACGATATCTAACCATTGAATATTCACCTGCTCGGTATACAATATCATAATGATATCACTGAAATTTTCCGATGATTCAAGTGAATTCAACGTTACGGAATGACTAGTGGCGCCGCGGTGTGTGAATGTGTGTAACTAAAATCGACCGCGCGATTCTCAACCGCACATGCCATCAATCAATGCTATTGCGCACTTGACATTCGTAATTGTTACATCGATTGGTGTCGAACAGTTCGTCGAAATTTCTTTGCTGTAGACTTGCAAGTCAATCCATAATCACATGGTTCAGTAGTAGACACGTTTAGGCACTGTCCCACTCAAGTTGACGCCGACCGTAAGACCACACGACGTCATAATCATGAACAGCATCAAGTTTTTTCAAAACTTGAGTACGAAAATGACACTGACCCCACTCGGGAAAACTTCGGGGATATTCGGAAAGACTCGGGAGATGTTTTAACCTCGTCCTCCCCCCCCCGCGTGTAGGCCCCAACTTCTGCACACTCACAATAATGTTAAAACTCCTGAATGGAGGACTTGTAAGAGACAAAAAATAAGACTGTGTAAGTGTTGAATTATTTTTGGGATGGGTTTATTTCGTAAAGATCTTTTACATCAGACTTTAAAGTACACTTTGTTGTTCTTTATTTCTGGTGACATCCTTCACCGCAAGGTGGCGCCACGGTGCGGTCTAGTGCATGGTATGACGTAATAGTGACGTAATGCATGATAAATACTCTCTGTCAGATGTATTAGAATTACAAGTAATATCAAAAATTTACAACTTAATACAAAGAAAATTTGGAATCATGGAAAAAGATTTTTACACTCAGGGAAACTTTCCATCAGTTCTGCCGAGTAGCAACAGATGGCGCTGTGAATCACAGAAAATTCACGATCCAGGCCGCTAGGGTCACGTGACGTCTCGTGAGAACATCTACGGCGACCACGTGGTCGATTTGAGTCACGCGTGGCATCACGTGTTCAAACCTCTCGCCGTATTGGCCTCGTTTTGGAGAATTCATCGCGTATGTCTCGAATGGGCGCCATGTCGGCGGGCCCACGCACATGCGCAGATGATTCCCGGACCACCAGTTGTTTAGGATCGAGTAAAGTTAGTGCAGATCTTTGAGTTTTCTGGTCCGGGTCACTTGTGGCGGTCTCTAGCGGCATATCACTGAACTGAACTCTTTCCTGAGATACCGTTGCAAGAATTAGGGGTTAAACACTCCTCTCTGGGAAAACAGTCTACAGAAGTGACACCAGGTGGCGACAAATTCGTATTTAGTCCAAGGGCCCGAACAGGAACTTGGAACCACTGGCACTGTCGTCTCCGGTAACAAAATCGATCCAAAGTTGTTTGTAGAGCGTTATGTCAAGTACAGCGGTGCCGTTCTGAAATAAAGTAGCAACAACGAAAAGATAGATAAAAAATTATCAAAATTTTCGTTGGTGGCGAGTCCTGTCCGAGCCTCCAGTAGTCTCTGAAAGTAAAAACCCTCAAAAACCATGTAAAAAATTACAATGGTCCGAAAAGGTAATTGGCGCCGATGCTTTGATCGTCACTGCTCAAGAAGTCCATCCAGAGGCTTCGGTATAATTCTTTATTCAGGTCATTCTTTCCCCCCTGAAATGAAGAAATTGAAAATTAAATAACGCGCTTCTTCGTTGTTGTTGTCGTCGTCGAAGCTTACCTTTGGAGACCAGCGCCGCGGGTACCGCGAACGGGTTTTTGTAAGGAGTTAGACAATGTGCTGTCGCTCTGGAAAGCCGTTTTTTGTTTTATTTCTAAAATCTTCGGTCGCCAATGTTGTTTCTCGATTTTACAAATCAGTTACAATACATGAGGGTCTACACGAAGGAAGGTCAAAAAGTACTGGATTCTGGGGAGGGGGGCAGAAAAGGGGTGGGGTCGGCCGGTTATATTTTATCAATATTCTTTGCTTAAAGATAATGTATCACGGGTATTTTCGCGGGCCACGAAAATCATTGTTTATTTACATCCTGTTTGTTTATGTCCAGTCTTTCTTTGTCTTATTAATAATTTATTGGTGGCATGCCCCTCTAGAAATTCTTTTGATACCGAAAGTATTCAATTTGGTGGGTTGGCATGTCCTAAAAGTCCAAAATAACATACTGTAAATACCCATATTTACAAACATTGAATGTAAACAATGAAGTCTTGATACATTATCTTTAACATTACAGAACAGGTACATGTACGTACTTCAAAGTAGGGCCTAGTCGAAGCCTTATTTGAAGGTACTGGCAGTCCTGGTGGAGGGGCACTTATATATAAGTCTGTAGGGGTCAGAATCGGGTCGGGCGACTAGGGTGGGGCGACTAGGGTGGGGGGTGGGGGGTGGAGAGAGAATGCCACCTGAAAATCGCGCGAAAAAATTCAGCGATATCAGTTAAATTTCTTCATGAACCTGAGATTAAGAAAAGTAGGAGTGTCAGAGAATAGTTCATTCTGGAAGGAGAAATTTTTCGATATCAGAAAAATTTATGCATGCTATGATTTGGTGGTATTGACCGCCATTTTTGGGGGTCGGTGTTCCCATATAGGATGAAGGGCGTATCAAGGTCGCGAAGTTCAGGCAGAGATGTGATAGTAGAAAAAGTCCTCAGAAGAAAGTGTCCAAAGATAGAATTTTACAGTTTGATAGTTTTATTAACGTGGCATTGAATGATCCTTGAATTGTGGTTTACAGGAAATGGTTTAAACGGTTTACAAATGGTTTACAAGGAAGGAAACGTGGAAATTTGGAGACTAACAGGTGGAGACCTCTGCCGTCAGATGGTCTAACTATACTTACGTTCGTGATCTTGTTGAAGGCTGTTTTACATTGGTCAGCAGAGAGCCCGAAGTTGGAGTAGACTTTCGTGTATTCGTCTAAATCGACAATGTTATCACCTGCAAAAGAAAACAAGATAGGACCAATTCCGCATTCGCCGGGATGTNTAAGTCTGTAGGGGTCAGAATCGGGTCGGGCGACTAGGGTGGGGCGACTAGGGTGGGGGGTGGGGGGTGGAGAGAGAATGCCACCTGAAAATCGCGCGAAAAAATTCAGCGATATCAGTTAAATTTCTTCATGAACCTGAGATTAAGAAAAGTAGGAGTGTCAGAGAATAGTTCATTCTGGAAGGAGAAATTTTTCGATATCAGAAAAATTTATGCATGCTATGATTTGGCGTGGTATTGGCCGCCATTTTGGGGGTAACATGGTCGCGAAGTTCACGCAGAGATGTGAGAGTAGAAAAAGTCCTGAGAAGAAAGTGTCCAAAGATTGAATTTTACAGTTGGATAGTTTTATTGTAAAGTGGCATTGAATGATCCTAGAATTTGTGGTTTACAGGAAATGGTTTACAAGGAAATGGTTTCAACGGTTTACAATGGTTTACAAGGAAGGAACGTGGAAATCTGGAGGCTAACAGGTGGAGACGTCTACCGTCAGATGGTCTAACTATACTTACGTTCGTGATCTTGTTGAAGGCTGTTTTACATTGGTCAGCAGAGAGCCCGAAGGTGGAGTAGACTTTCGTGTATTCGTCTAAATCGACAATGTTATCACCTGCAAAAGAAAACAAGATAGGACCAATTCCGCATTCGCCGGGATGTCCAGCAAACTGCTACTTCAAAATTGACGTCCAGTAGATTTCGAGTAGTGTCGATTTTGAGTCGAGTAGTTCGAGTAGATTTTGAGTAGATTTCGCGGGGCGCTTCGACCTCAAATGCACACGAAATGTACAGGCAGTGTGTAACTGTACTTAGCCCCAAGCAAACTCCCCAGAGCGCCACCTAGTCTCCATTCTTTCGACCGACTGACCTACAGTAGTGGAGCATCATAAAATGCGGAACGGAACGATGACGATGGTAACGAGAGTGAGGTCACAAGGTCAACGCGCATGCGCTCTAAAAGACTGGGCACTGACCTGACGTGTCACTAGCTTCGAAGAAAAAGTTTAGATAATCGACCTGCCATTGGGGAAGATTTTTTGAGGCCTTGACACCAGCGATTTCTGTTGACCACATTTTGAACCATTCGTCCTTGGTTACTTCTAAGTCCTGGAATTTGAAGAAACAAAAGAACAATCAATCCTTGTGGAAACAAAACAGCAATCGATTTGAAAATCAATAAAAGAACAATCAGTTCCGGTTTTCAAACGCCTGAGAACCGAATTTTACTCCGAGAGGAGCCGATCCTGCTTGGTGCGCCACGCAATGATTACGAACATGAAAATGACGTCATATTTGATCACGTGACCAACCTTATTGTCGTCTGCGTGTGCTTGTAGTCCCGCCCACACCTTCTTTAAAACTTCACGGCCATTGTTGACTTTTGGATCGGATGCTCCCCAGCCGTTTAATTTGGCTACAGTCTGCAAACGAAAAATATGCAAAGTTATGCAAAAACTACAATTAGATCTTTTAAACCAATCGGAGCTTAGCTTATTATTTGAATAGCACAGTGTAAACCAATCGAAATTGCCGTAAAATACAGACCTGGATGAGATCTTCGAAGTCGTTCCAATCGATTTTGCCATCGCGGTTCACGTCTGAAAAGATTTAGAAAAAAACATTGAGATTTAGAGAAATTCTTAACTGAGAGTAAAAAATGAAGAAGGAAACAAGGGGAAAGACACAGAGGAAAAAGAAAGGAAAAAAGAAAAAAAATAGGCCGCTAGGCACTCCGTGCCCCGTGTGAGGATCGAACTNATTTGGCTACAGTCTGCAAACGAAAAATATGCAAAGTTATGCAAAAACTACAATTAGATCTTTTAAACCAATCGGAGCTTAGCTTATTATTTGAATAGCACAGTGTAAACCAATCGAAATTGCCGTAAAATACAGACCTGGATGAGATCTTCGAAGTCGTTCCAATCGATTTTGCCATCGCGGTTCACGTCTGAAAAGATTTAGAAAAAAACATTGAGATTTAGAGAAATTCTTAACTGAGAGTAAAAAATGAAGAAGGAAACAAGGGGAAAGACACAGAGGAAAAAGAAAGGAAAAAAGAAAAAAAATAGGCCGCTAGGCACTCCGTGCCCCGTGTGAGGATCGAACTCACGACCTTCAGATTATGAGACTGACGCGCTGCCTACTGCGCTAACGAGGCGGCCGGTAGCGATGGGCGTTCAGATTGTATTTGTACAATAGGTCGGCTGTCAGGCGGCGGATCACAGCAACGCGATAACTTTACACATGGTGTTGGAGACATTTCTAATGTACAGCTTTTGTAACATGTTTTTCAAAGTGACACAGTTTTAACACATTCATTGCCAAGGCCTATTTTGAAATATGTAAAGCTTTGTGGGTACTGATGGACGCCTCGTTTAAACCTGGGCCATTGAACGATCTTTTTTTGAAGATGGGGATTTGGCCTAGTGGTTAAGGCATGCTGCCCCTTAGTGCTGGCGATTGATGCCTTATGCGAGGGTCCGGGGTTCGATTCTGGTAGGAAGCAATGTCTTTCACCTTAGAAACTCGATTTCTATTTCATATTCTTTAAAGCTTTGTGGGAGTGTTTTCCAAGAATGTCATATTTTTGTATTCGTATTTAATTTTTTCATCAGGGCCGAAGCCAAAGTATATTTGCCCAGGAAATATGGAAGAGGCCATCTCAAGCTACTCACATTCCTCACTTGGATGGAGTCTTTTATCATACAAAATTGACATAGCATACATCAATCGATTTGTCTTTTTTGCCGCTATGTAGGCGTCATCGCTGTTATTTCCCCCAAAACGTGACATGTAAAAGTTTTTTTCACCAATCACAGTTCGTGGGGCCCGAAATGGCGGCCATTTTGAAATGACGCAATGCATCGCTCATGACGTGTAAAGTGCACTGAACAACGTGGCGAAATGAAATCGGTTTTGAGAAAGGGATCCGTTATGTCGGCCTTACGCAAAAAATGAAGATAGCGGAAAGATACCGACAAGAAAGACAAGTCAATTGATGTATGGTATGTCAAATTTGTTCAGCCGTTGCGGAGATATCGGCTGAAAACCTCACGCCAGTTGGATGTGGAATAAAGAGTAGATATTTTCAGCAGGCACGCCACCTGCCGAATCAACTTACAATCAAAATCTTCCCGGTGTACATTACATCTATCTCAATGTAACAACAAGTGTTAATTTCTTGTACAGGTAATCAGACACTTAGAGCTAACATCGTGTTGGCAGCGGTCGAGTTATGCCTGCGGGTGAATTTCCCTACCGATAATGACGCCATATTTGGACAGCGCAAACGAGGCTTCAGGTCACGTGACCTCGTGGCAGGGGTGTTGATAGGGCACCTGGCCTATGCACCCTTTATTCACCTGTGCATACATGCGATAGTCGAGAAATACTTGATGTATAAATAACTAGGCATTATCGAGATGCGGTTTTTGTAAGTTGTACATACTTTGTACACGGGTAGGCCTAGGTTAATTGAAAATCCATCGCGTGAGACTAGGCCCTACAGACTTCAACAAAACACGGGTCACAGCTCCGTTAGAATGGCACCACGTTCCATTTGTCCACATAAACCCACCTAGCGGAGGATCGTGGTACCAGTCAACAGCTCCGGTTGATCTGACATCTTACGGAAGCAGACGTTCTACCCCAGAGTCCAGCAGACGACATCTTCTGGCAAAGTTTTTTCACATCCTGTGGTGTTGATTGAAAAATATTTGAAGAAAGGTTGTTCCTATCAACCATCTGAAGAATGTTTCTTCAAATTTTTTCCAGTTCATTTTCAATGCTTTTAGAAAACTTCAACAGAAGATACCGTCTGCTGGGGACAGACGAGTTAAAAGTGAAAAGTAGAAAACTAGGAAATAAGGATATCAAATATTTCTTTGTTTACTATGCTGATGACGGGTCGGTTCCCTCTCCTGGCTGTTTTCCGTTTTATAAAACACAGACGTTTTGGCAATGTTCGTCTGTCTTGTAGTTACCGGTGCAGATAAAAGTTATTTCGACGCAAATTGTACATGGAGGGGAAGTAAGGGGATACATGTTGTATACAGCGTTGTAAACAGTGTTGGAGTCTTGTTCCTAAACGCTGGGAGCACGCATATCAGATAAACCTTGAAAAGTTGCGAGGTTCTGAGTGACGGGCCGATAAGGTACGGGCAAAAAGAATATTAGGGAGGTTTAGAAATCCAACGACAAACGTTACCTTTACAACAACGTTATTTTTCACATGCATTAAGCAGATTTTATATTGCATTTTCGGTACAAAAATAACGTTGTCGTTAACGTTTACGTTTATCGCTTGATTTCTAAACCTCCGTATTGTAGACTGGTTCCAGTTTTAGTAGCTCCATTTCCGCGGCGCTACTGTCCGTTCAACAACAACGGAACGGACAGTAGCGACGCGGGAGTGAAGCAGCAAGGACGGGAACCAGTCTAGAAAAAATGGCGAAGCATAGTGCAATAGATCGCCAATAGAAGGCGCTGTGAAATCTAAACGCGAGTGAACGGGGATGTCTAGCCCACTGAAGCAGGCTTCATGCTCACGCATTACGCCTGCTGTCGGGGTCGCGAAACCGGAAGTGTGGTAGGATTTACTACCAGGCTGG
>NMRB01003287.1:51901-69681 GCA_002633025.1 Notospermus geniculatus | reverse complement strand
GCAGTTTTCTCCACACCAGTTAAAAAAAGGGCGCTCCGCCCTTCTTAAAAATACCGACAGCAAAATCCGCCCCTCTTAAAAACGGCCCGCCCCTCTTAAAAATTCATCCGCCCTAATATTTATGATTTAGATCGCTCAATTATGCATCTCAGATGCTCAGAAAACGCATCTCAGAGCACCTAAAATCCAAGTTTCGCTGGGGAGGGCCCCCAGACCGAAGGCCGTTTTAAATGTCAGAAATGCCAGAAGACCGTCGCCCCTCTAAGACCAAAACCCGTGGAGACCACTGCCTTGACCTCTGACCTTGAATAGTATTGCATAACTGGAACAGGGATCCTTGATTAAGCGTATAGGAGATGGTTAGTGCAGGCTTCTAATTAGTTTTCCCCTGATATTCAGAGTACATTTGCATTTTAGAACAGTTTGACCTTGACCTCTGACTTAAAGGTCATTGCATAATCCGAACGGTCATCCTTGATAACCTAGGTGCAGGTGAAGGTTTTAGGCTTCCACCATCACCAGATTCTGACTTATGTCATGTTATCAAATTTGCATATCAAATCTCGCCATGATCAGCAAATATCATGCGACCGAGCAGGTGCAAACTGAAAATTTCAGTTGCGATAACATCCTTAGATGAGCTATGATGTTGCGGTAACAGTTTCAAGTTTACTTTGCCAGATCTCCTGATATGTCAAAATATCAAATTTGATATATCGATATCATTATGATGCTAACCCTGGAGTATATATATTTTGATGCCAGTATCTTGCCAAGTGCCATACATAGGGAAGGAACTTGTTACTAGTGCACTACCTGGCCTTGGAGACAAGTTATTCAAGAAACAAAAGTGTGACAGACAAAGTCACAACATTATACATGTATCAATTTCACTATGAACCAGGTATCGCAGACCCGAAATTTTCCTTCTGTCTTGTAGCTCAGGTCATGTTACCTGGGGGTAGGTCACATTTCCAGGCCTAGCTCTTGCAGGAACAAAGCTAACAGGCTACAGGTGTGGCAGACTGAACAGACAGACACCATGACCAACCACAAGATCAAGACAGTCTCAAGATCGGAAACCATAAAAATTTTGTGGGAAATCTAACCATTAATTCCTTCGCTATCTGTTTCAGATGGAACCATCTGATATGACGGCCATGTCTGTGACGAGTTCAAAATCAGGAGCTGACAAGCTTGTCCCTGCCATCTTTATGGTAGGGGCCGGCTTGCTTGTCGCTGCAGTGGTACGATACGCCTATGACAAAATATGTATGTCTGCCATTTTACTCCATTACTCATTTACATGATTTCGGGATCAGAAAATAGACGATATCACTCCAAAAGACCGCAGCACCTGACGGGGTCAGCGTCATGACGTCCCGCACGTCATTTCATGTGAGACGAAAAAAAATCAGATTGCTTCACGACGTCATGATCGCTGAAACAACCGGATTTTTTTTCGAGTCACGTCATGCGTTCAGAAATGATGCGCGGGACGTCGTGACGCTGACCCCGTCAGGTGCTGCCCTCTTTTGGAGTGATAGAGTCTATTGTAGTATATCAGTCAAAAACCGAAAATTGTACTTTTTGAACTTCCAAAAGACTTCTAACCTGTTAACCCTTTATTTATTTGTTGCCGTATGGCTACTACTCCAAGTGTTAACTTGTACAGCGTGGAGCCAAACTTGGCACATCCCCCCNCCCCCCCCCCCCCACTTGATAGTGTTCGAAGTTCGTTAGGGGTAGGGGTGGAGGTTAGAGCAGGTACTGAGGGTCCTGAGCTGAGCAGGAGTAGATATCCTCGGCTGCTGGTTCTGATAGAACACAGTCTACATCAGATGTTTAGTTTTGTCTTCACTTATTAGAATCCCAAAAAGTGACTGAGAGAAACATTGGTTTTCAGATGACAGCACTGATGTAGATGAGTCCAGGGAGACTCTGGATGATTCTGGCTCCAGGGTAAGTTATCTTTCACTGACGCAGTGATGTGAAGGTAGGCGTGTTCCTTTTGTTTGTAGAGAATCAGGGAAAATGGCAGTGTCAGCCGACACATTACACGTCACGTCTAACAAGAGACAGGCTTCATATCGCAGTCTCATGTCATTGAACTATTCTACCTGTAGCTGAAATCGGTGGTGTGGACGACTGTATCACAGCAGAGGGCAGTTCAACTCCATATAGAGCTTGTCCAGATGATGTCATCTTAACGTCCACCATCTTAACGTCCACCATCTCGACGTCCACCATCTTGACGGTCATAGTGGCGTCAAATGACGTCGGCGACCCACATGGTGCAGTTTGTCGCCAGCTCAAGTGAAGTGTGTGCGTCTTCAACAAGGACCACGATGACGTAATCTACACGTCGTCGATGTCAGCACGGTGGACCGCTCAAAAGTGACGTCACAATGAGCCACTGCACAAGCTAATATCTCTGGATGTCGTTGGATCTTTATCCCTCGACAGAGTGTAAGCCTACATGTTTCTGAGAGGTGAACAATTTGTCTGACATATTTCAGCTGACACAGAAGCAGAAAGAGAGAAAGCTGAGGACCATCCATGCTGAACTCGTCCAATATCTTGCTAAACAGATGACACCAGTTATGGTGAAGGAATTCAAAGATAATCTTAAAACTCAGGAAGTCATTTCTCCCATTGCTCATGCTGAACTGGGCGGGGTCCATGAAATCGCTGACTGTTTACTGAGGTATTTATGAAATGTGCTTTTTCATTCATACTGTCAAGGTGCTCAGTCATGTCATTGGCTCATATGAATAAAGACAAGCAAATGCTTTACCTTCAGATTTGCCTAGTGCATTTGTATTGCAAAATTCAAGTAAAAACATTTACTAGTCTTTATTCATATGACTGATTCTCTTCTATGACTCAATGGGTCATATGAATAAAGAGTAGCAAATGCTTTTACTTGAATTTTGCAATACAAATGCACTAGGCAATGCTGTACAAATCTGAAGTAAAAGCATTTGCTCGTCTTTATTCATATGACCCAATTTTCGCGTGGCAGAAGTAATTAATGTACCAATACAATGTATTTTGGCCAATATATGCTCACCTCTTCTTTTACTAACTTCCAGTCGAAATCAAATCGTCAGAGGCAAAAAAGAAGGCTACAAGTTGCTGATAAAAATACTTGAAGGCATGGAGCAATATCGTTTAGCCGAAACAGTTGAGAAATGCCAGAATGAACTTTGGAAAATCTGTAAGTACTGGACAGCTCCATGCGAATTTTATAAGCCTCAATCCCTCGGAGGGGACAAGGCAATTCACCGTAGCTCCAGAAACAATCCTTAATCCATTCTGCTTCCAGACCCGCAGTCCTTCAGAAACCAAGGGAACTCAAGAAGGAGCAGCTCATTTGGAGCACACTCTGTCCTTTCAGATCAGATGAGAATGTGAAGTGACCGACTCATCCAGGAATCGTACCTGTCACCTCTCGTTATCATGGCCCACACCACCCTACCTGCTTGTATCCCTGAGTGGTGTGGGACCTTGGTGACCTTGAAGTGGGACCTTGGTGACCTTGAAGTGGGACCTTGGTGACCTTGAATTGAAACCACCCAATGAACCCGGCCTTTGAGATGAGATTGCTCAATGAATTATTTTACTCTTGCAGGTAGCGATGAGTTGGAAACCAGTGAGCAGCCAGCAACAGGCATATCACGTGAATCTCCTGAGGCTAGTGACGGGGTAGGTTTATTAAAGCTGAACCATGTCAAAAGCCGCAAATGAGTTATAAAATGGATGATAGCCACGCCATCGTGTGGCCAGAAGATGAACGAAAACACACTGATGGTGTAATGTTTTCTAGTGTTCTCCATATCTCAGTGTTTCTATATACAAGACAGCGAGAGAGACCGTGGGGAACAAAGAGAAATCTCAAACATTGAGAGAAACGAAGACTGTAGGGATTTTCACGGGCACATATTATTACATCACAGTTGCTTAGATAGGATCGATTTAATAGAATTTGGAACACGAAAAAAACACAATAAATAAACTACATGTACCGGTATAGTAGTTGTATCCACAGCAGTGTGGTCACTTCCCAAAATCCTGTTTTCAGACGACGTTACAGGCAACGGCTTCGTCCACCACGCTGGAAGAAACTCTGTCACAGTTTTCAGAGAAGCTGGAAACAGTGAAAACCCAGTGTGATGAGGTAAGTACACGTATGATTTGAACAATTCTCGTCAGCCACACAACAGGTGTCGCCACAGATTTTTCCCTGTCATCATTTTGGTATCATTCCCCACAGCATGGACTGGTTTACCCTGAATTTCCTTCTTTGGACATCATACTAAAATTTGACAAGAGTTTGTTTGTTTGTGTGTGTTTGTTTGTTCGTGAGTTTTCTCCAAGACTGACGAATGGATCGCCACCTTGGTGTCATGCACATGCAGACAGACCTGGGAAGTGTCCTTACGAAGCCCGAATTTTTATACGACTTATAGTTTTGGAAATATCGAGATATTAAAAAAAATAACAATGCTGTTCAGGCCTTTTGACGTCATGACGTCACGGAGATTGCCGTCACGACATCGGCAACGTCATGTGTGACGGTTTTCGCATGGGACAGCAGTAAACCTTGTGCCTTGTACCTTGTTTCTTTGCACGGGCAAGTAAAAGACCTCATCCAAATGAGGAACATGAGTAGCTTGAGATGGCCTCTTCCGTAGGCTACTTACCAGGGCTATAAGGCTAGTGCTTCGGGCCTGATGGAAAAATGAATAGAAATACAAATATGCGACGGTCGAACGGGTATGATGTCATAACGTCCCCAGAACGTTCCTAATGATGTGATGCGTGAATTTAGCGGTTTCCCCACTGAACAGGTGTTGCCTAGTTTGCCTAAATTTGTATTACCGGTACTGTACATGAGAATACTAGTAATATGTTCAGTAATCAATCAGTAACACATTACCGGTACTTGTATTATTTGTTGCAGGAGCTGTCAATCGGCAGGGATATTAGCACAACAGTAAACCAACAACAGACACATCTGACTGAAATCAAGTCTGCACTGTCTGGATTACAGCATGATATCAACTCAGCAAAAAACAAAGACGACATAGAGAGGGCTCTGCAGGCTGCAAATGAAAATATTGCCCTGATGGAGAGAGAGGTATGATGGTCTCTTCAGAAGAACTTTGATGGCTACAAATACGGCTTCAATCATGTACCGGTATATAGGTATCAAACCTACTCACACCTACTCAAGGTTCCGGTACTAACACCAAGAATGTGGTAAAATAACTTGTGTTATGGAAATGCTGTCGACTGGAAGAAGAACACTGGTAATATCGCTCATATTAAATCACAAATTTCCTTTCTATTGATTTGATTTTAGCTTTGGTCCCGTGTCAATCAAGTCATGACGTTATCCGACCAACTGAATGAGAAAGAAAGGCAGGTCAGGTGTAGCACAGATGCAATGGAACAGTTGACTCAACAACACAAGGAACTATTGAATGAAACCATGAAGAAAAATAAGGAACGTGAGGTACCGGTCCTTAGATATTCCAGTCTACTTGTATTTGTATTTGGTCAGCTTCATTCATCTTTAGTTTCAGGTTTCGGCTCGGTGTATAGATATAACTTTCACTTGAAAGAAAGGCCTCTGGTCACACTGATGCAAGTGTACATGTACATTGTACATGTAGCTTTCAGAAACATCCATGTTACCAGTTTCAGTCATGTCTGTGTATTGCGTTAGAATTTTCCTCAATTTCTGAAATGTTTCATGTATTTCGTTTATTCTGTACCTGGTTCATTTTGTCCATCTCCATATTGCTATCACCTCTTGCAGAATACCATCATCACACCATACGCACAGATTTTATTAAATGGAAAGGAAGAAGAGATAAAGTCGCTGGAAAAGGAGCTCTCCAAGCTGCAGAAAAAGTTGGGAGATTACGAGGCAACAGAGACTGAAAAAGAGTTGGAGATTAAAAATGCTCATACAAAATTGGAAGAATTAAAGACTGAACTGCAGAGTGCAAAGAAAGAAATAAACAAAAATATCAAGGTAAGCATTATTGTCAGGAAATGTTTTCAAGAAGAAGTACCGGTACTCACTGAATGTCAACGACTGATCCTGGCCTGGAAGGCCAGTGACACAGCACAGAAACACCGAATGACACGATGCGGTGTAAAGTAGTGAGGTGATGCTTTCAAGATGGATGCAGGGAAAGGTTTCTGCATGACACCCACTTTTTTGCACCTGCTTTCTATTTTTGTTTCGAATGCGATGTAGCGTGGTAAAAAAAACTCTTGTTTTCCAGTGTTTGGCTGCTGAGGAAGTGATAGACCAAGCTCTTCCCAGATAGTCAGGACGATCCGTCCATTCAATGGCTGATGTCGATAAAGACTAGGCTAGTAATTGTTTTTACTTCAAAGTTCATGTACATATTTTACAATAACCATCTTTGTACAAAAGTGTAGTAAAAGCATTTACTGGTCCTTCAGCCATTTGATATGATATTATGCTCTTACTTGATCTGTGCTCAAAACAAATGAGTACACACCAAGTAAAGCCTACCGCACAAAGGAACTACTAGTATCTGCTGAGCAAAAAGTCAGTCGAGACCATTTAGTCAGCAGATAGCTCACGTGTGTGCACGTATTTTTCAGTGAGTCTACCTCACAAGGCAGAAAACTCACCGAAAGTACCGGGTACATGCACAAGCGAGCTGTCTGACATTTTGCTCAGCAGATAGCTCCAGTGTGCAGCAGGCTTAATATAGTGTTGTGTATGCTTAGTAGTTCACAGAATACACATGATTCTTACAGGACCGATCCCGAGATCTGAGGACACAATTGGATTCAAAGAATGAAAGCATTGAGTGCTTGGAAAAAGAGAAGGAAGAACACAGAGGCGAGGTAAGTCTTTATTTCAGGCTGCAAACAAGATGACATTGTAAATGTCCCGATCTTACTGATCGGGAACCATAATGAGGTTCAAACATTCGAGGATTTTTGCCCTTTTTTAGTTCATTACTCTAATCTATCATGAGTAAGAGTAAATGACAGTTTTCACTCATGGCATTATTCGAAATATGTCTCCATCCGATTGAAGACAATCTTTTGATATTTGAAATAATAATCATATTTGTTGCAGGTGATCAACTTGAAAACAGAGATGGCGACACAATCAGATGAATTCAAGACTGATCTGCAGAGAGCAAAGGAAGAAAATGAAAATCTCATGGTAAGAGGTGTTGGCAGGAAATGTGTTCAGGATAGGTTCCTTTGAGTGTTGATGATTGATCCTGGAAGGCCACAGATATTTGCGATGACCCATCACATCAGTCCATATGATATCATTATGGAGGTTTGGAAATCAAACGATAAATGTAAACTTTACGACGACATTATTTTTCATGCTACACATTAACCGTATTTTATATTGAATTTTTGGTACAAAAATAACGTTGTCATTAACGTTTACGTTTATCGGTTGTATTCTAAACCTCCCTATTATCAAGACTTTACGTAGGCAATTTTTGTCCTCAAAAGCAAAGCAGTGCACACATCTATAGCAATCCAAATTCTTCTGGGGTAGCGGTCAGACGCAAGTCTTGTGGTCGAAGTAAAGTTGAGATGGCGGCACCGACGGTCGGTAAGCCAGAATGAGCGATTATTGCATAGTTCACAGAATATACATGATTCTTACAGGACCAATCCCGAGATCTGAGGACGCAACTGGACTCAAAGAGTGAAGACATCAAGCGCTTCAACAACGAGCAGGAAAAACTCACAGGCGAGGTGAGACTTATCAATTTAGGCCGGAACATTTAAGATTTATTATTTACTTTATCAGTTAATTACTTTGAGGACGCACATCAAAAAATAATATTTGTTTTCATTCAAGGTATTATCGGGCATCCACATCTGAATGTGAAGTCTCCCCCCAAATTCAAGTCGTTTTGATATTTTATATTTTGAAATAATAATCCATAATTTCTGCAGCTGAGCAACTTGAAATCACAGATGGTTTCAAAATCGGAAGAATTCCAGATTGAACTGCAGAGAGCAAAGACAGAAAACGAAAATCTCAAGGTAAGTGTTGTCAGGAAATGTTTTCAAGATGAATTCTATCAATGATTGATCTTGTCAATCAATGATATACCGTAACACATTGTACAAATGCATCTCTCTACAAAACTGTATTAAAATCATTTAGTGGTCTTTCAGCCATATGAGATGAGTTCAAGATTTTACTTGATCTATTCTCAAAGCAAACGACTAGGCCTACCGTACACGCCTTGGGCATTAGTGCATGCTTGAGTAGTTCACAGAATACACATGATTCTTACAGGACCAATCCCGAGATCTGCTGACGCAATTGGACTCAAAGAATGAAGACATCGAGCGCTTCAACGACGAGAAAGAGAAACTCACAGGCGAGGTGAGATTTATCAATTTAGGCTATAACATTCAAGATTTATTAAAATTTAGTTTACTACTCTGTCTCACATCGGAAGTTAATACATGTATTTCGATAGTTTTATTCAAGGCATTGCTCTGAACATGTCCAGATGAGACGACCCTCCTCAGTACAGAGTTGAAATGGATGTGGACCCTTAAAACCATCACCCCCTCAGGTCTTAACACAAGATGCTGAGGTTCTGAGTCCCTAGTTTGGCATTCGTGTTCTTCTCACTCCCTCCCCCTGGTAGGCCTATTTCGTTTTCGATTAATTGCTCACTCATCCTGTCTACACAGGTGTTAGTTCTACATTTGGGTTTCAGCTCAGTCTTTTCTAGAGTTTCAGATTGTAAAGTTCCAGGAGATTGACTTCTTGCTTATTATCGCTCTGAATATGAAGAAGTATTTGCCCAGTTGTTGAATATTCGTTTGTAGGCTATTTTGAATTGTTGCAGTTGAGTGATTTGAAAACAGAGCTGATGACACAATCAGAAGAATTAAAAACAGCAAACAAAGAAAATGAAGATCTCAAGGTAAGTAGTGTTGTCGACAAATCTTGAGATTTTAAAGTACCGGTACCGTATAGGCCTACTGAGAGTTGTTGCCTGACTGGTTCAATCTTGGCATGGATCTGTAGAAAAACATTAGGCCTACATTGTCAATGAGAGATTCGTCTGCCCTCTACATGTCAGCGTGCAGATGATTTCTCAATGATGCATGTAATTTATATTCATCCGTTATTTCCATATGATTTGAAACTGTTTAGCCCAGGCCCTCACAGATAAAGATTCACGTTCCACTACCCTGAAGTAGCGTGATATATCAAAGGTTTTACTCAGTTCTGACTGTCTGACGAGAAGGCAGAGGACTCCCCAGGTAACCGTACACCAACTCATCCTTACTGTACAGGTTTCTTATTTGATTCTAGACCAAACTGGATTCAACAGAAATGGTTCTCACGAAAGAGCAACTGAGATTACTGGTGAGTACATTATCTTAAAGCAAATGGCTCGCGGGGTTTGTTTACATTTTTGGTGGTATACTCCCATAGAGAGTGAATCTCGCCTCCAGGCAAAGCCATGCTCCAGCCATATGCAAAACTTGTGCACATATGCAATGTAAACACTGGGGACGAGGTTCCCTTAAAAATTTGTTAAAATGGGTTAATGACGTTTTCAAATTCAGTTGGTCAAAATGTACATTTTGTGCTATTCACATTGATTTTGAAGCGGCAGATTTTGCAGAATACGCCTCCGAAGTTTGGCTGTCTAATGCATTTCCCATTAAACTAAAATCCTTCTTTCGCCTTTTTCTCAAAACGGCGCTTGATTTGAGGACATGTCAACAAACAAATGTCAACAAACCCTGCGAGCCATTCGCTTTAATAGGCCTATAACTGGATCAAGAGGGCCTTACGCTCAGCTGACTTTATAATAGTTGTTTGGAGTGGTGACTGTAGTGGGGAATTGTTTCCGAGGTGGAGAAGACATATGTGTAAATTTGTTGTTTATTGAGAACAGGAGGATTACAAGAGAACGATGTTAGTTGGGTATCAGGTAATTGTTGACAATGCTGATCTTTTGCAAGTTCTTTGTACCGGTAATTTCTTTTGCAAATTCTTATGTAATTTATTTTGCAAGTGTTCTTCGACAGAAGGAAGCGTCAAGACAGGACATCTGCAAAGAAAAGAACAAAGACAGCACAATAAAATTTTTGGTGACCAATTTTCATGTCTTCTGTTATTATTGACATACTGCCACAACAGGTCTAAGGCTACGGGTATACCAAACGCGAATTCGCATGCGATATAGGGCAACGCATCCAATTTATGCTTTGACTTTGAGTGCCTTTGTCTGCGTGCAGTGGGGTGGAAAATAACAAAGCCTTTGACGCACAGGACGACGGATCGCGTTCAGTATACCCCTAGCCTTAGACAGCATGACACAGGCCATACACACACAGCAGCAGCACCAGGGTTTCCGCCAGAGGGGGGTGCAGGAGCCCCCTTTCATGATCTAAGGGGGGGCTTGTCCCTTTATTATCACAGAGCAGTTGAGTGCCATTAAATTACCCTCATTTTCAGATCATTTTCATTCAAGAGGTAGAACAGTCAAACAGTACCTCCGATTTCTCAAACATGTTACCTCAGAATTAACATTGAAAACGTGCACAGAGATACATGTACATGTATTACACCAGAATTAACACTGGAAACATGCGATACTCAGAGATGTTACACCAAAAATTTCATTGGCCTGAGTTCAGCATTCACCCCCACCTGCATTCACCCCCACCTGCGCCAAATGTTGATAGGAGTAATTCGGTTTTGAAAGTATTACTTTCAAAGTATTACTTTCAAAACCGAATTACTCATATCAACATTGCCGCTGGCTGACCAACGGCATCGTCATCGCATTATACTTGTTCCATTGGCAACAATGGAAACATTACACCGGTGGCTGTGCCATCCAATGATGATGCCGTTGGTACCAGCATGAAGTACAGAAAGCGACTCTCACAGCGCCACCAATCTAAGCGACAAACATTACACCGGGCCGGGATTTATTTTCAGGCCAGCCTGCCGCAGGCCTGAGAGGGGATCTCCCCAGAAAGGGGAACAGAAAGAGTTCCCCCAGAAAGGGGGGTTTGGGGAGTTCCCCAGAAAAGGGGGCCTTCGATATGTAGTCAATTTTGAGATCGGAAACCATAATTAGGCCTACAGCATGGTGGATTCACGGCAGGGACGACTTGCGATAATCAGGATGCAGTGCATTGAATGATGACAGCCGTGAAAATCGCAATTCACACACACTGGGTTCACACACTGAATGACTGCTCAATCTCCCTTAAAACCGGGGAGTGGTGTATTATGTTTCAGGCCAGGTTTATTTGGCAAGCATGATTGCCAAGCAGTTCCCTTTTCCGTCCTTATTTAGCAAGCATTCTTGCCATCTGAAAAATGTCCCTATTTGGCAAGCATGTCACGCCCCCTAATGAATATAATCAGAATATGTGCTTGCCATATTATTCAGCACGTTTGGCTATTGGGCAAGCAAATATGCCAATTGTTTGTTATAACCTTGGAGGAAGTTATAACCTATATCCAGCTGCAAGCAAGGGCCAANATGACGAACGAAAGAGTCTGAGGGAAATTTTACTTTTTTAACAAGTTTTATCGTGGTTTCCGCTGAGTGATACATGTATATAGAAGGCGATCAAACCTGGCCGTTTGAGGTGGATTGCCGATGAAATAAAGTGGAATTATATTGTGTACGGATCAATTTACCGTCTGGCTGAACTTTAGAATCCCTGGTCGGAAGTGACCTATCATGGCACACAATGGAAATCCTATTGTACAATGCGGCTTATTCCGTCAATCGATGACCATGGATAGTCGTTCCTACCGTGCTAAAAAATAAAATTTCCCTCAGACTCTTTCGTTCATCATGCGTTTCATGGGCGCAGCCATGTTTGATGACGTCAAATCTGCCGTTGGCCAATCAGATTCGGATGCTCTGAGCTGGACTTCCTTTTTTCATTTTGAGTAGCTTGTGATGGCCTCCTCCGTATTTACCAGGGCCAATAATGCTACATGTATAGCGTCGGCCCTGACGGAAAAATGAAATACAAATACAAATACAAATGAGCTGGACTCTCGCCAACTGGCGGTAACGAAAGTTGTAGTCTTTTTCTACCAGACTCTCGCCTCTGTAACAAGAGCGAGAGGATGGTGAAGCGAGATTATAATAGTCATTGCTAGCAGTATAGTCCTATTCACTCAGTGCGTTTGCTGCAAACTTCTGAGTTCATCAGCCCTTGGATAAAGTCACAGGTCGTCACTTGCTCTCTACTATGTGATGCATGTAGCTGCATCCAGCATTGAACAAGAGAACTGAAAATGCGATATGACCAGCAGACGGTCCCTAACACATGCAGTACAAAAAGAGAGTTGATCAGTCGACTCGTAGGCTACGTGTCGGATGAGTCAGCAAATATTAGTCAGAGAATCTTACTGCGCTGCCTGCAAGTTCCAATTCGTTTATTGTTTATAATTTTCCATATATTAGCCTACACGATAAGTTACAGAAGCTACATATAACAACAAAACCAGGTCAAACCGATGAGGTGACCCAGATCCATTATTCATTTAGTACATCGCATGGATTTATTGACAAAAAAACAGGCGATTATGCCGACGACTTGTAGTAAGGTGCTGGTAGGCACTGCTTTTGGGAATTCCACATTTCATGTCCATTTATTTTCTGGTTTCTGTGACTCATTTCTCTGTTTGTCTGTCTGTCCACCCAATAGCTTTCCTTCGCCTTGCATTGATATCGGAGTTGGACCGATTTGGGGTTACTTAGCAGACTGGGCCGTCACGCGGTACCGTGATGGAAACGTGCACGTGACTTTGTCGCGCCCAACCGCGCAATGACTGTACAAAATACAATATTTGTTTCGGCAGAAAACACCTACAATCCTGCGTGGAGGGGACGGAAACTTCTCACCGTAAATTTATACAATTTTTGTCAATAAACAAGCAAGAATTCACTGTGTCATACTTACGTTTAAAGAGTTTACAGACAATTTTCGACCGAAATTTACCTCGACAGCCGTATTATGGCAGGCCTGCCATGCCTACCTGCATTATATGCCATTTTCGGGGCCATAAACGCCTGCAAAGCCTGAAATTCAGTCCAGGTATGCAGATAAGATGATAGAGATTGCATTTCGACAGGTCATTTCAAAATGACGCTTTTTTTAAACGATTGACGCTTTTTTGAAATTAGACGTGCTAAAGTCTCTTATCTTCGGGTGGCCTCGGTTAGCCGCGATTGTTGTTGTAATCTCCACAAGCAAACCATTGTAAAACGTTGACTTCAACGGTTGTCAGACAAATGCAGACCAGCAGACCAGCAGACTGCAGACTGCAGACTGCAGACCTATGGGTGGTTATATCCGCAAAAAGTAGACGTTCACAAAACAGATCGAGATGGAGGTTGCAAAATCAGAGAGTGCTTTTAATAGAAAACGGATATGCTCGTTAACAAAACAGAGACGTTTAGGTGTGATTTGGAGTCGTTCAGAAAGGAGACGTTGGATGCTACGAAAGAGTCGTTAACAAAATTTGGAGACGTGTCTTATCAGAGACAGTCACATTTTTCAAACGTACCAATAATTTTAAATGGTAGGCCTGTGCCATACACAGATATGGACATGATTTGGAGTCGTTCATTAATGTGACGTTGGGTGGCGCTCGTTGCAGTTAAAGTTGAAATAAAGGCCTTATATACCCCCGTCCAGACNTTTTTTTGACCCTCTCTCCGATCTTAACCAAAACCTGAACTTAAGGTATACATGGGTCAAGGATTCCAAAAAAGTGGGTCCCAGAATCATACGACTTACCGTTGTAGAGATATTAAGGAATTAAGATTCTATTTTTTTTATCTTTGACCTCGTTAAAAAATGTTTTCGTGTAACGTGATCAGTGCTGCTCACAAGCACAGAATATGCGTCCGTCCGAAAATAGATACTCCATCCGACAATTGGAATCTATTGCACTAACATCCAACCAAATTCGACCTCATTAAAATTTGTCTGAACGGGGGTATATAAGGCCTTTATTTCACCTTTAACTGCAACGAGCGCCACCCAACGTCACATTAATGAACGACTCCAAATCATGTCCATATCTGTGTATGGCATAGGCCTACCATTTAAAATTATTGCTACGTTTGAAAAATGTGATTGTCTCTGATAAGACACGTCTCCAAATTTTGTTAACGACTCTTTCGCAGCATCCAACGTCTCCTTTCTGAACGACTGCAAATCAAAGCTAAACGTCTCTATTTTGTTAACGAACATATATCTGTATTCTAAAAGCACATCTCTGATTTTGTAACCTCCATCTCGATCTGTTTTGTCAACGTGTACTTTTTGCGGATATAACCACTCATAGGTCTGCAGTCTGCAGTCTGCAGTCTGCTGGTCTGCTGGTCTGCATTTGTCTGACAACCGACTTCAACTGCCCCGTGATATCACGCTGCAGCGCGACCACCATTCCCACCATGCTCGGCGAGCAGTTGTGCGGTTGCGCCACATTCGATCCACTTCCTCTTTTCACCGCGGAAGTCACGGTAAAGCGCGAATCACGGTACCGCGTGACGGCCCAGCAGTCTGCTTAGGAGAGGTGTGGTTCTGCGTAGAAATGAAGTCAGTCCATATTGCACATTTTGAAACTAATGGGACACCTGTGTACGCCTTAAGGCCTGTATATCCACTAGACCGGTTTCCGTCGCGGTGGCCGCACCGGTTTCCCGCGCCGGGATCCGCATCAAATGCTTTAATAGGTTTCCCATTATGTCTTTCCACTTGAGCGGTCCGGCAAAATGATGTAATCTCCGCTGCGGGGCGACGGGAACGGGGAAAACCTGATTGCAAAAAAGGCATTCTGTGCGGGAACACGCACCGGTTGGTTCTGATGAAAGTATACAATTTCAATAAACTACTGGTGCAAGGATTCTGGGCCCATGTTCCCGAAGCCGTCGTTAGGTTAACGATGTCGTTACGCTATGCATTTTCCCAGTTTTAACGACATCGTTAACCTAACGATGGCTTCGGGAACATGGCTCCTGTTTCTTTATGTATTATCGCTTCAATGCCATGAAGGTGTGCTCTACATGTTTTTCTCCATTTGAACCTGTATTTGGCGAGAAACATGCCAGACTTTATAGAGCGACTCATTTGCGGTTAATCGTACAAGTGGAAACCCCTTCCCGTAATTCCCGCCGCTACGGAATCCGTCGCGGGAAACCTCACGGGAATCGCAATGCGGGAAACCGGTCTAGTGGATACAGGCTTTTACATGTCTTTCTGTTCGTGCTCATGTACAGTGGATCTTCATAGTGATAATGATTGACTGCAATCTAACTCAGCGAATTTTATTGATTATGTAGGCTACATATGAGTTGACGTAATATATCTGTACTGTATGACAGCAATTGTTGCTGTCTGACAGCAATAATTGACTATCTGACAGCAACCTTTCGATAGAAAACTGTCACGTGGAGCGGCGCCTTTAAGCCTGGCGCACACGAGCGACTAACGACTAACGACTGCTACGTCGCATGCGATAATTACCTTTGAGGTCGATCAGTGATGTCATCCGCGACATCACTGATCTTCCAATGAAGCATTTGTCGCAAACGAGTCAACAAAAACTAAAAATATGTTCAGTCGCTGCTGTGGTCACAAGGCCGGTCGCCTAGAAAATCGCTCGAAAAATCGCCCGTGTGCGGCAGGCTTCAAGGGGGCGCACACGTGCAATTAAAATGGGGGCGACTACCGATGCGTCTACTACGTCACCTTTGAGGTCAATCAGTGATGTCATCCACGACATCACTGATCTTCCAAGGAAGCATTTGTCGAAAACGAATCAACACAAACTAAAAAAACTGAAAATTATGTTCAGTCGCTTCTGTGGTCGCAAGGCCGGTCGCCTAGAAAATCGCTCGAAAAAATCGCTAGTGTGCGCCATGCTAAAACTAATTAGCAATCATCAACATTACACGCCACTCTGTACTCTCAAGAGTAACCACCACCAAACAACTGTACAGCAGGCGAGAATCCTTCCATTGACGCATGTTTACCCTTCATGCCTTTGTTTTTGCTGCACTTCATGCAGGAAGTCACGTCAATTGTCAAAGAATGATGATCACGGCTCAGGCCCTTTGGAACCTGAGACGTGGTACGTTTCAGGTCCATCGTACCTGATGCGTGATCATCATTCTTGAAGCCGGATCGTTCGGATGGCAAATGACGCGGGTTCTGTAGTACCATCAATGGTTGATAGATGGCGAAACTGTTGCTGTTCAAATGTCCCATCATGTGGGCGACTTCGATTCAAACTCGAGTTTAACTCTAGTGACCCGAGTTACAATCGAACACAGTCGAGTTACCAGAGTTGCCTAACTGTGTAACAAAGATGGCGTCGAAATCTACTCGGCCGACGGGCCCTCGGCCGACTCGACCAAGATGGCAGACGGTATCAAAAAGTCCGAACAGTTAAAGTATTGGTGAGCTGGCCTTGAGGCATTCTACCCACTAAAATCATCACACTTTTAAAAGTAGGTCAATTTTTCGCCTCCATTTTCTCCTTTTCCATTCACGTAATCTACTGATTATCGACGCAATAGCTAATCATTTGGCGTGAAATTGTGTCCCCTGCTAAGCAATTTGAATTATATAATCGGCTTGGTGCATTTTGGACGATTTTTGGACCAAATGACGAGATTATTTAGGATCATTTTCATGCGGGTCCTCTGTCCTCGACTCCTATTGTACTGTATGCCTATAGCGGAGCGGCTGTAACAGGCAGGGGACCAGGTGTTGGACAGTAAAAATGGTGGAGATACTTTTCATCACTTGAGAAGTTAGACCCATTGTGATACCTTTTCTAACCCTTCATTAGGTAAGCCACTATACTTCAACTCATTCTTTCATGTGTAGCAACAACTTCCACGCTTAATTGATAACTAAGATAATTCAAATACTTGGACATTTCCAGTGTTGTTGGCCACATTTCCTGACTTCTCTGTATACACTACATCGATCGTATGTTCATGGATGAACCAGGTCACGGTACATAAACATACAGTAGCATAGCTCCTGTATTCAGGTCTCACCACACAGGGGAAAGTAGGACATCTTAAGTAGGATGCTCATAGCAACTTCCTGACGGCCATACACTGACAAGCCTGGTTTCCCTGGCCATCGATGGTGGCGCTGACTGATAGGCCTATTTACGGTACATTTAATAGGCCTGTGCCCCTCGCCCTCGGCCTCATGCCAGCGAACCGTTGTTGCCATTTGGCTTGTTTAAAAAAAAATTATCACGCTTTCAGGAGCGAATCATGTCAAAAAAGCATTATATGAACGCGTCATCACCACAAGTGTCATTTTATCTCATTTTATTTTATCTTAAGTGTCTTATTTTATTTTGTCATTTTTATTTTATATCTCCTTCGTGCCTGATGTTTTTAGTAACTTTCTTCACAAAAGTGTTCTATTTTTGGCAATCTGGATCGTCTCAACAGCAACGCTATTACCGCCTGGGCCGTAAAATGATTACAAAGCACCAAATTTGGTCCATTGTCATGGAAAAAATCTTCCAACAAGTCTAAATTCATGTTGGCCGCCATCTTGGCGCTACTCGATCGACTTCGATTCACGACTCGAGTAGGCATGCGCACTTCGCTTTTCTGACGTTATTACCGGTGGCAGATTCTGAACTCCAACTCTACTCGAGTTGTGAATCGAAGTCGACCTGTCAT
>NMRB01003287.1:0-49365 GCA_002633025.1 Notospermus geniculatus | reverse complement strand
TACAAGGTACATATTTGACAAATTCCCAATCTTGTTATCCTTTTTCTTCCAACCTACATTATCAACTCACAAAAGCAAGTTGATATGAATTTTAATAGTGGACAGACCAGCAGAGTCGTACAAAAGTCTGGTTAATCATGAAATTTTAGTTGTTAGTTAAAAAAGTTGTTTAGTTTTCTATGGGTCTATAAACGTTTAAAGTACACAACTGAATGACAGATATGTTACAAAAATGAGACAAGTTTATAAGGTTAAGTAAAAGACCCCATTCAAGCGAGGAACATGAGTAGCTTGAGATGGCCTCTCCCGTACTGAACAGGGCCAATAATGCTTTGGCTTCGACCCTGATGGAAAAATCTAATACAATACAACACAGACAATACAGTGCAATACAATATAATACAACAAATACTATACAAAAAATGAGTACATTAAACAACGAAGAGAACTGAATTAAGATGGTGATGTACATGAGTTTGTTCTACTAAGAACACAGTCGTCAATGGGATGGTTGGAATATACCATCAACAATCACATCTTTTGATGGCATTTCATCATCTTCAACTTCGTCTGTTGTTTTTTGACTACTACTGCAGGGGATGCTTGCATCTCTGTGTCTAATGGTACCCAGTCTCTGAGGACCGGGTGGGTTACAGGTTGGAACAATATGAAGGCCTGCACCATCGTTGATTACATCTTTAGGAGGTTTTTCATTATCTAAAACCTCAGAAGTTGTTTTTTCCCTCCCGGGAAGTATGCCTGCATCTTTAAGTTTAGTGGCAGGTCTCGGATGACCCGGTGGGTTACAGGTTGGAACAATATGAAGGCCTGCACCATCGTTGATTACATCTTTAGGAGGTTTTTCATTATCTAAAACCTCAGAAGTTGTTTTTTCCCTCCCTACAATTATCGTTTTTATAAATCTGAAACAGAAACATTCACAAACTGAAATTTATGTCTGAGATTTCAAAGCTTAGTTTGTCAATATTCTTATATGTTTGCTTTCGTAAATCAGGCTTTCTGCTATTATTTTTTTTCGAATTACGAAATAATTGTTATATCTTCCAGTTGAACCAATCCATTGGGTTATTTTTAACGCCGTGTTGGGTTACTTTTAAGTATATGTAGGACAACTGGCACTAAACCAATTTCTTGGGTTAATTTAACCCAGCGTTGGGTAACTTGCAACAAACCAATCCATTGGGTTAATTTTAACATACTCTATTGGGTTATTTTTCAATATTTGACCCGTATTTTCAACCCAACTGGTGTAACCCAACTGTTGGGTTGCAAAAACAACCCAACAATTTTTAGTGTGTATCAGAAAGACAACGTTATTGAACACAAACTGATCGTCTTCGGACGAAACTGAAAAAACAGGCCTATAGAGGTTCTTCACTGACGTCACACGGCCGCCATACTGAAGCCATGGAGGTTGCCATCTTGTTATCGGTTCGAACATTCAGCAGCCCGTACAGACCACTGCAGGGAGCATACTCAACAAATCACTTTACCTCTCACAGTTTCTGAGCATAAGTAGTTGGTCTGGTGTGAAAACCGTGTTGAAAACAAAGCGAATCGTCCATACGGCTTGCTGTAGAACAGTGTAGAAGAGGTCCGATGTCGGATGAATGCCGACAACGTACAAACCACGTCAGAAACGCTGTGTTGATGCTGTGACGTTGTGTCATTTGACGGCCAGTATGGCGGATATCAAAACACTGCTGTTGATCGGCAGCGTTTAGAGCCTACCCACAAAATAATCACACGCGGTTAACATTCCTGCGTTTACGTGCAGGAGGATCGAAGAAAAGAGTTGAATGACTCTAAACAAGGCCTGTAGGTTGTCTAAAGTTTTCTTTTGTCCTCCTGCAGCTGGACAAAGGAAAGTTAACCACGGGTGATTATCCTGGGGGTAAAGGCTGCCGAACAAGCAGCGTACAAGGGAGCAAAACAATGCTTTTCTAGGCCCTTAAAATGAATAACTGGGCCATATTTACGAAGCCCGATTCGGCCAACACGCGGGTAAGTTTATAGTTATTCACGTTAAGGGCCTAGAAAACCATTGTTTTGCTACCCTTTACGCTGCTCGATCGGCAGCCTTTACCCGCAGGATAATCACCCGTGGTTAACTTTCCTTTGTGTAGCTGCAGGAGGACATAGAAAAATTTGAACAACCTACAGGCCTTGTTTAGAGTCATTCAACTCTTTTCTTCGATCCTCCTGCACGTAAACGCAGGAACCGCGTCTGGTTATCCTGCGGGCAAACGCTGCCGAACAAGCAGCGTACAAGGGAGCAAAGGTATGCTTTTAGGCCCTTAAAATGAATAACT
The DNA here is from genome assembly GCA_002633025.1 of Notospermus geniculatus. Taxonomy (NCBI): domain Eukaryota; kingdom Metazoa; phylum Nemertea; class Pilidiophora; order Heteronemertea; family Lineidae; genus Notospermus; species Notospermus geniculatus. Next base: position 47,032 of record NMRB01003287.1, on the reverse strand, counting down.
ATGAAGTTACACGCGTGTTGGCCTAATCGCGCTTCGTAAATACAGCCCAGAGTGTTTTTCCACAGGTTTCATGGTTCTCTGTAGGTGCGTACAACGTTTTCCTTTACAACACAAGTTAACGTATCTTTATCACCAGCATTACACCTGTCGGTATATGACAAAATAGCATTCGATGAAACATCCGGTTATCTCCTTGTTTTAAAAAGAGGAATGGAACGACCACTCGACATCGTGCAGGCCTATCGCTTCGAAAATGGCTCATACCGAATGACCACTGCCATCACGATCCCTGATGACAGTGTGGAGGAAAAGATGCGATTACCCTTCGTGTTCCGAAATGTTCCTTTTCTCCTATCATATACAAACGGCTTGTTTGAAATGTATGCCTCCGATCAGAAAGTTCACACGTGGTTCAAACTTCCCGCTAGTGATAGTTGTCTATGCGGGTCTGCTCATATGGAGCCACCAGCTTTTCATAAGGGGTATATAATGATCAGATGTCGGAGGGGCGAACGCCGTCGTCATTAGACGGTGTACAAGATAACGAAATCCCACAGGAAAGTAAAAGGAATAATTCTCACAGATGGCATCGAAATACCAAAGAAACCTTGGCTCATATATTTTCGGTTATCTCTTGTTAACTTAAATGACGCAATATGTATGGCCTACTCTCGATATCGATCAAGTGGTCTTGTTCTTCTCTTCCGCCGACGGGCGAGGTACAGATACACCCGTAAGTTTTTGTCCCAGCCGGTGTGTGCACCGAAGTTAATTGCAGATAAATTATGGGTGAAAAGGTCAATAATCATGGTTTTATTTTACTGCAGTTTAAATCGGCTGACAATACAAGGCTTCAGACTGCGATGCCAGCAATCAGTGCCCAACCAACGAATGATGTTACAGAAGGTGGAAGTAATATTTAATCAACTAATTTCAAAGGATGACAATGATCATTTGTGGATAGATAAAGAGGGGAATTTTATCACCGTGTTTGATGCTTACGTCCAAAAGTTCAGTGCTTGACGCCATGTTGCCGGAACGCCGCAACGCGGCCAATCAGCGAAACAAAAAACGGCAAATGTGGAACACCACCTGTGATACCGGTACTAAAGTCTGTTTAAAGGAGTTAGACGCCGAAGTTGTAAACAAGCTGGTTCATTGTTTATTTACATTTTGTTTGTTTGTGTCCGGCCTTTCTTTGTCTTATGAGTAATTTGTTGGTGGCGTGCCCCTCCAGAAATCTTTTTGATACCGAAAGTGTTCAATTTGGTGAGTTGGCATGTCCCAAAAGTCCAAAATAACAGAATGTAACATTAAATAATTGTAAACAATGAAGTCGTGATACATTACCTTTAATAGGGAGGTTAAGATAACGTTCTGAGTCCCTACTCCGACTCCAGAGGACGCTTTTTTGGGAACTACGTCATCACATACAATGGAGTTTTCCAAAGCAATGGGGTTTTCTCATTCAGGAGAACGAATAGAACCCGCCTGGGTGGTAAATTTATTTCGGACTTGGAAAAATCCGAATTTTTGCACCTCGGAGTCGGAGTCGGACCAGATCTTAACCTCTCTATTGTGAAAGATTCGGCCAGAAGGACATAAAATGGCCTGTGGGTCATGACTATAAGGCGCGTTTGAAGCCGCAACACAGAGGGAATGGTGATGATCGTAAAAACTTAAGTATCAGAGGTGGAATGGGAGCAGTCAGCCGCGCATATTGCTAACAGATGGCAGCACAGTCTTAGCGGACCAAATGTACAGGAAATCTATTATGATCGCTGCTCGATCGATAATAGTGAGTTTAAGAAACCAAACGTTAACGCTAACGCTAACGCTAATTACGTCAAAATGACGTCACCCCCAGAAGAAATACAACGAATTCATTCGATGTGACGTCAAAATGATGTCATTAACGTTAGCGTTAACGTTAACGTGTGGTTTCTTAAACTCACTATTGACTGGGTCCGCTAGATGCATTGAATTGGGCCCTAGTGACACCTAGTGGTCAACTCGCTGACAGCTCCTATTGAGTAAGCAGAGCCTGCAGTTATTATTTGCGGTGCAGAATTTACTACGCCGCTGCCTGGTTGCCCGGGTGACGACTCTAGCTACGAGTGATGGTATTACGGCTAGTCTGGTTCCCTGTTCGAATCTCACCAATCACGTTTCATGTCCCATGGACCCCAGACGTGATCGTCATTCTTGAACGCTCATGCATACGGTTACGCGGTAGTCAGGTGGTGAAATGTCTCAACATAATGCATGCGCCCTTCTGGAAATCCCAAAACTCGAGGCCAGGCTACCCACACATGGCTATCGGACGGGCAAGAAAGCCTGGAGCGAGATCAATTCTGTTGCGCATTTTTCCCATTGCGCATTTTGATTTTGCGCAGATTCCAGTAAGCCTCTCAAAAGTTGGTGACGTAGGCCGCAGGAGGAATATGGCCCAAAGAATTTGAAGCGTGAAGATTAGCAAGGTGAATCGGCTCAATTTGTGTTGTCAAGTCAATTTATAGTGTCTTTCATTGGAATTTCAGGCAAGTATGTTAATATTCTTTCGATTGGGGAGGAAATTATACTATAAAATGTGCGGTAGTTCTGACAGCAAGGGCTACAAATACTGTAGTTTTACTCGCATGCTGCATGCTTTTGCATTGATTTGCATTGTGTTGCACGTCATCGGCGGTAGATTGTCCGCCATGATGGTTTTACAAGTCAAAGTAACCATCTGGACCAGACTGTAAAATTGGAAATTTATTGAAAATTGCAGGAGTCTGGTGGCACGAGACTAACTGAATTTAGGTCACCGTGTCATCGGAATCGGCGAATCATTTCGCGGTAATACACCACGAACGACAGGCATATTACATGTATATTAATAGACTTAGATTATGGGCCGTATTCTAGAGGCTTCCTTAAAGCTGAACTGCATGCATAAAACCAGGGCCTCGCACGTTTTTAAAAAAGGCCCGCGCCACAGCGCGGGCAGTGCCTGAAATAACTTGGGACATCCGCCATGTTTTAGTGGGACTCCAAACATGATAGAGTACCCAAGCATCTAGGTGGCAGCACCTTATTTGCATCCTGACCACCAGCGAGTGATCAACGCTGCCTGTGGGCCTACACATCAGAAAGCGAAATGCTGAAAAAGTATTCGAATGAAAAAAGGAAGAGCACGGATCCGGATTCGAACCTCCAAGTATTGGCTTGGAAGACCGGCGCGTTTTCCGCTAGACCAGCGGTCCGCTGCGTTTATTCGAGTCCTTTTTCTCGGCGAAGTTATTGCGTATTGGGGTATAGTCGTTCCCAGGTTTCGCAAAGGTGTAAATGCCTATGTAGAGTAGACCTATGGTCAATTCATCGTCGAGTATTGGTCATATGACCGAGGTTACACAGAAAGCCACAATAGGGCCACGACACGTCAACATTCGGTGCGTGGAATACCTGTGAACAAAATTTCCGCTTTTGGCTACTTTTGACTATCAGGATATGTATCAGGTGAGCATTCATTCCTAGTATTGTTTTACGTCTTTTTTCATTCGGCTTCGGTTCTCATGACATATTTGCTAGGCCTAAATTGGCGTGTTTTTGTTTGTCCCTTAGCTCAGTGTGTGCATGTTCCGGAGACCTAGTATGGATAGGCGGGGCCCGATAGGTGAAACATCTGCCAAGTGAATGCTGTAGGCCAATTTTTGAGTGTATAGCCCCGTTTAGACGTAGCCCTTTCAATCCGTGCCGTGCCCGGTCCGGACCGAGTCCACTTGGACAGGTGAAGACATGACCCGTTTAGACGTGCTGGGCCAAGCAGGGCTGAGCCCACTTTTCGCTGGCTCTTTTGCCTAGTGGAGGTTCAAAAATACGGCAATCCAAGATGGCGACGCCCATGCAGTTTTTTTGCAGGTCACGTGCCAGTAATGGACCAAGCAGCGTGAGGTTACATTGTAAAACTAGATCTTAAAAAAACCCTGTTTCTGTATATCATGGTTAATATCAGGCAAAAGGCACTTCAATATTCTGTTTGACACAGAAATAGGCTAATTGAGAAAAGAATATTTTTTTAAGTTTTGAGAACGTGTGGTAGTGCATGACCACACAACCACCCTGTCCTCCAGTGGTGTAGATCTAATTGTATTAGTACGCTCATTTGGAGTGCAAAATAACCCCTCATAATCTCCCGCGAATAACGACACGCATGCGCACGGCGTCTCGCGTACGTGGGCTCGGCCCAGTTGCGCGTTTAGACGTCACCTTTCTCAACCGTGCCGTACTCGGTCCGGACTGAGTCCACCTCCAGGAAGGGGGCCTGGGCCATAACCGGGCCGAGTACGCTCGACCCGTTTAGACGATCGCTATTTTAGCCGTGACGTACTCGGTCCGGACCGAGTACGGATAAATAGCTCTCGTCTAAACGGGGCTTATGATAGTCTGTCAGGCCTAGAAGTACAACCAGCTTCTCAGATATTTGTTTTATTACAGCTGTTCCACCATTTCATGAGATGGGCGTGTACAGCCTGTATAGCCTGTACATACCGATGGCCTACATGGCCTTCTAGTATGTAGGCCTACATGCACATGTACATACAGCGTGACTTCCACTCGTTGATGGCCAGGACGCAAATAAGGTGCTGCCACCTACATGCTTGGGTACTCTATCGTGTTTGGAGTCCCACTAAAACATGGCGGATGTCCCAGGTTATTTCAGTTACTGCCCGCGCTGTGGCGCGGGCGTTTTTTTAAAACATGAGACGCCCTGGTTTTATGCATGCAGTTCAGCTTTAAGTGTAAGGTCTACCTTTAGCTATTGTTTGCAGGGCAGAATACAAAAGATTATTAAGTGGACCTTAGAGTTAAGGAGGCTTCTAGAATACGGACCTTTGTTTTTTTTAAATGTAGGGTCCATACACTGTACGCCCACATCAAGTTCATATCGTTCAATTTGGGCTGAGCTAGCCCATCGAAGAGCCAGTCGAAGAGCCAGTGCGGCGTATGCGCGCCGCCCGCTGCTTATGTTCACATTCGCAATACAGATTCGTCGAATCCGTGTTACGCTGAACGGATTCCTCGAAACTGGTCTTCGAGTGTTGCCAGCCAATTTATGCAATGCAATAAACGATAGTCTGTGATCGATATTGGAGGTATTTTATAGGAGGCTGAAGCTGCTGTCAGGCACCAAAAATTCGCCCCTACACAAATGTAAGTCAACCTCACGTACGTGTTCCGTGTGACCATTGTTTTAGCAGCCATTTCTTGCTTCATAAGGTAGGCCTTCTAGATGTTGGTGCATTTTTCATGTTTTCTCCGTTTTGATGTTTTCATTTTCCTTTTGAAGTCTATTCTTGTTTTGCATTGTGTGCTATAATATCATCCCCGGACGACTTGGCCTTGTTGTCTGCATCTTGCATTTTTGGTCAATATCAATACTGGGCTTATTTCATACGATTTGTCTGCTTGGTGTTGTTGAATGAATCTCACTAATTAGTCATGCCGAATCGGTTAATGTCGTCCTGCATATAACAGAAATATACCCAGGTTCAATGTCGTCCTACTAAACTATACCCTGGGTATAGTTCGATCCACAAAAGTATACCGAGGATTGGATACAGCACCTGAAGACGAGATTGTTCTTGCAAATGCCACATGACCATGCACAAGCACGACAAGTCGAAAAACATCGCTCTAGCGCCCGACACGACGGGTACCATTTTAATACATCGTACCGACAGTCATCAAAGAATTTTTCGTGCCGTTTATCGTCACTCAAATCCGCAATAGTACTCGCAGCACGGCTGATGTAATGTCGATGCGGTCGTAGATGAACGCACGACACCGAACAAACATCTGACGCAGGTCGGCTCAGTTCGTTTGTTCATTTCTTTGAAATTGTGAGCTTAACTTGCGATAAGTTTCGACTATTGTGTTAAAGGAGTTAGACGCCGAAGTTGTAAACAAGCTGGTTTGTTTACAAATATGGTCGGCAAACTAGTTTTATTCCTTCGTGCAGGTGGCAGCACCCGTGATCGTTAGACTGGTGCCCGGTCCGATGCAACTCACTCACGATATTCACGTCAGTACATATCACCAACAATAGGTGGCAGCACCGCAGGCGTCCGTGGATAGAGAACCAGTGAGTGAGTGTTTACAACTTCGGCGTCTAACTCCTTTAAGACAAATGTTAACAGTTGACCCATGCTATCGATGAGCACAAAAGCTGACAATATTGACTGGTATTTGGAAGATGTTGATTGCAAAACTGCCGTCTCAGTTGAAGCGAGAAACAAAATGGCGGCCATCCATTCCTAACTCGTATACCTAGGCTAGGCTCAAAACTACGGTACTGGGTATACTTTTGTAGATCGAACTATACCCAGGGTATAGTTTTGTAGGACGACATTGAACCTGGGTATATTTCTATTATACCCAGGACGACATTAACCGATTCGGCATTAGTCACAGCCTCGCTTCACCATCCTCTCGCTCTTGTTACACAGGCGAGAGTCTGGTAGAAAAGACTACAACTTTCGTTACCGCCAGGTGGCGAGTGTCCCCAGCTCAGAGCATCCGAATCTGATTGGGCAACGACAGATACACAGTATGAGTTATGCGAACCTACATGCGTACTATGAATCTGTGTCATCTTGGCATTGCAAGGCTGACTGAAGAGGAGCAATAAACCAGACATGATGCTGCTGTTTAGGAAGTCAAAACTCCTCACTGCTCATGGATTTGACGGTTAACAATTACCGGTAACAAATGGATTCCTACCCATGAAACTACCCCTCTCCAAACAAACTATAAATAAAGCAACAGACCGTAAACACAGGATATTCATTAAATGTGCTCTAGTTCGAATTGTAAACATTACGGTGTGCCACTTATTGTCAACTTCTGGAACTAACAAATCAGATAAAATCGAATTAAATCTCGCCTTTCACAACTTTTTGTTTGTTTTTGAGCGTAAAATCAAATATATTTCAGTTACAAGAATATTTATCAAGATAGATATAAAAATAGATAACATTAATGTCTTGGTATACACGGTGCTGCCACCTGTCCGAGGAAAAATAACTATTATAATCAACCATGTAAATAAACAGACCGTAATGTTTACAATTCGAACTAGAGCATCTTTAATTCAAGGATAAACAAGCCTGGCGGCAACAGAATTCACAAGGTGACTTCGGGGTGGCACTCAGCCTCATTCCCCCAGGCTTCAGCAGCCTGTATTGGCATATCATGGGGGAATTAAATTCCTCCAAGGGTATATAAACACACATGATGGCGGATACACAAAACCAGTGATTAACAGTCCTATCCACAGGAGAAAGCAGCATAAGGGCAATATAAAAATGTTGCCCAGAGTGGAGGGCGGTAGAGCGAAATGTCACCTTGAGAAATTTTGTTCATTGGATTTAGAGTATTTTCAGCGAAATGAACATCCAAAGAAAGAAATAGCACTACAAATTGACACACAAGGTGATAATATACAGGAAGTCAACTTCCAGATAAATTTTCGACCCCAACCGTGGTCTTCTTCAGGCTGGCACTTAACAGTACAAGACTCTAGAATAGACTGAGCTGAGTCCCCGAAGTACATCTAAATATCCCTGCAAACAAGATGAGTGAGCAAGCAAGATGAATGGCTTGGACCCTATTCATTTCTTAATTGCTCACTCATCTTGTTTGCAGGGATATTTAGATCTACTTCAGGGACTCGGCTCAGTCTATTCTAGAGTCTTGTACTGTTAAGTGCCAACCTGAAGAAGACCCCGGTTGGGGTCGAAAATTTATCTGGAAGTTGACTTCCTGTATATTTTCTTTTTCAGTGAAATGAAAAGGCAAAAAGAAAAACACGAGGCCAAAAAACAGTGAAAAAAATCCTCCGCCGGGATTCGAACCCGGGACCTGCGGTTTGATAGGCAAACGCCTAGCTGAGTGAGCTTTCGAGACAGCTGACAGCATTGAGGGTTTCGTTGGCCCATGATGACTGCTGGTCTATTGTTTGCTTGACGGCTGAATGTCGATGCGGACGTAGGCCTAAAATAGGGACCTTCAGCAAGGCTCCGTATCGTCGATCCGTGTCACGTATGACGTATCGAACTAATGCATTTTCTGTTAAAAACATACGTCATACGTGATGCGGATAGATGATACGGAGCCTTGCTGAAAGTCCCTATTAACGCACGACACTTAACAAAAATATGACGCGGATCGGCCCGGGGGATCGGCGCTGTTCACTTGGCAATGCTCATTTCTCTGACATTTTGAGCTTAACTTGCGATAAATTTGGGCCATTGTGTTAGATAAATGTTAACAGTTGACCCATGCTATCGATGAGCGCAAAAGCTGACGATATTGGCTGCTATTTTGGCGATTTTGATTGCAAAACTGCCGTCTCAGTTGAAGCGAGAAACAAAATGGCTGCTTAAACAGCAGCAGACCGTTTTACTCACTCACCGTGAATAAAGTAGTAGCCCTACGCGCCAAATATAGACCCCGTTGCAGGATAACCTCGAAATCTGCGTATAGGATTCCACGTCAACGTCAATTTCAGCCATTTCACCAACTCATAAGAAAAAGCCAAACTTGTTTAGTATTATAAAAACTAATATACAATCGTCATCGTATTCCAAAATCTTCAACAAAATTTATCGTTCAGAAACGGATATACCCTCTAAAATACACCTAAAAACCACCTCCCAAAAAATTGCACAGCATTTCTGCTCAAATATTCTCACAGAAATAAAACAACCATACTAGAATATACAGTAAGCTCGAGTTTAAACCACCGGTTCATAAGCACACCCACAGTCGAAATGGGAGTGAATAAAACAACTATCACGCTGAATGGCTGGAATTGCTAGTACGATCACAACCCCGTGATCGAATGAATAGTTTGCTTAAGGCCTAGGGTGAAACTGACCCTACATTGGGTGTGCTTATGAACATAATGAACCGGTGGTTTAAACTCGAGCTTACTGTAACTTCATGCCAAATTTCAAACATATTGCTCATGTAACAACAAAAATACAGCACAAAATATTGCCAGACAGACACGGACCAAGCCAGACAGTGTTGAAAATAAGGGTCACCTTGTAACCAACACACTCCCTCAAAATGTGTTCGCCGCGGGTCAATATGCTAGTTAGTGATAATGACGGATTGGAATCTAACTCAGTGCCTGTGGAATAAGCTACTGCGAATTTTATTGATTATGTACATGTACATGTACATATGAGTTGACGTAATACATCTGTTGTCTCTCTCAGATATCAGACCTTATTGTTCATTGGTCATACCACGAAACAATCTTGAAAACTAAAAGCTAAAACAAGCAATCATCAACACTACACGCCACTCTGTACTCTCAAGACTAACCACCACCAAACAACTGTAGGCTACAGCAGGCGAGAACCCTTTCCATGGACGTGCCTTTGTTTTTGCTGCACTTCATGCAGGAAGTCACGTCAAGTGTCAAAGAATGATGACCACGGCTCGGGCCCTTTGGAACCTGAGACGTGGTACGTTTCAGGTCCATCGTACCTGATGCCTGATCATCATTCTTGAAGCCTGATCGTCCGGATGGCAAATGACGCGGGTTCTGTAGTACCATCGCTGGTTGATAGATGGCGAAACTGTTGCTGTTCAAATGTCCCACCACTGCAGCTGGGGTATGACCGTTTGGCAGCACGGAAATCACCCCCCCCCCCCAAGTTGCTTGGAGCATGTATATTGAGTGTTTCGTTCTCCTAACTGATTTGACTGTACGTGGCTACAGGATGGTTATAGCTTACATTACAACCAACAGACATCACCCAATGCATATTGAACGGAGGGGTGATAACAGAACAGCATGTGAAATACAGGTGGCGACTGCGAAAGTTGCCAAGGGTTTGTGCGAGCGGTAGTCGGAGGGCGGAGCGATGTCACAACCCTTGGTAGCCAAGATGGGGGGGGGGGGGGCTTCTGAATCGTCCTGCACATCCCGTACGCCTTTAAAGCCGCGTTCACACTGGACACGAATTGAAAGCGAATTCCCCGTTTCGTATCCCGGAATTTGTATCGAGTTAATAGGGAGGTTTTGCAAGCTTACGTTTTACATTTACGATTACGATTTGAAAACGTCATGACGTCGGCTCTGCGGGACGTTTTTACGTGCAAATCGCTTGCTACACGTAAGAAACTTACGATTGAATCAAAGCGAAATATTTCATTTTTGTAATCCATGAATGCGCCTGCAATTTAACACATTCATAAATGAGTATATTTCGCAGGTACAGTAAAAATGACTAGAAGAATGCTTGGCACATCTGCCGTGGAGCGCTTGACGAACATGGGATACATCGACCCTCCTTTCACCTGGCACGGGAAGTTTCAAGTCAAATGATGACGCCATCGCGTCACGTTCTTTCTTGACATGAGGCGTGACGTCATTACGTCGTCAAATCGTAATCGTAAATGTAAAACGTAAGCTTGCAAAACCTCCCTAATACGTTTCAAGGGTGTCTGTTCAGACTGCTATTCAAACCGATCTCAATGCGCATTGAATTCGCTTCAGCTTGTTCACACACAATACGATATAACGGCACGCCATCTGTTTATTGCGGTTCAGCTGATACGCTTCGGTTGATACGTATTCAGTTCGGTTTACAAACCGATTTCGTTAAAGCGGCTTGGCCCGATGCCAAACCGATCTCAGTCTGAAGAGTTAATACGTATTGGGGTTTTAATGCGCATTCAATTCGTATCAAAAGTGTAGTGTGAACACGGCTTTAGGTGTAGGCAACTTACCTCTGCAAAGGTACTTGCAGATGTTGCTCTGTTCATCTAGCCTTCCACCTTTAACAAGAGAACTACACGCTCGGTCCGATTTGATTCTTATACATGTAGCTTGGCCACCAGGTGGCAAAAATGAAAACTCAAATTTCAATATTTCCTAAACTAACGTCTGGATCGTCTCCAAATTTTCATCATAGGTGCAACTAAGGAGGATACATGACATGTAACGGGTTTTTGATTTGACCTACTTTTCAAGGCCACAGAGGTCAGAAGTTCAAATTATTGTCATTTGGTGGCACTTTTCATGGCTATTTGACATATTCTGACTTGCTGTGATCAGGTGTCTGGGTGCCCTCTGTCTCAAACTCAAGGCTTGTCCGGGAACATTTCGATTTAACATTTTGTCATTTGTTCTTCTGGTACATTTACACAGGTGTGCACATGGTCCATGGACCATTTCATTTTCTGTTGGAGACTTACAGGCAGTAGTGTAGTCGTGAATTGACCGGCTTCCAGTGAATCTGTCATTCCCATTGGTCAAGTGAATCTGTCATTCCCATTGGTCAACTGAATTTACAAAGTGATGCACCATGGGGCAAACGAATCAAATGATACAAAAGGCAAAGTAAGTCATTGATGGGTTTTATTTTTGTTGGGTTGTTTCATATTTATTGAGAAAAAAACGTTTCTTAAAATTTGTGACCTGTTCCAGGAAAACCATCCATTTGTCAAAAATGTTCATATCGTATGTTTTGATGGATTTGTGTAGAAGGGACAGAGAGCTTTATAGGCCTAATGATACTTAAATTTTGATAATCGGACAATAAGTATGGAAATTCTGGTTTTTGGAAGGTCACATGCCGATAAAACACCGTTTATTGAGAAAAAAAGAAAATACGCTGTGAAGTCAAGAAATGACAATGGTTTGGGTCTCGCAACTGATCATAAAGTGAAAATTTAGCACTTTATAGTGATAATCTCTGGGTTTTGGTGGGAAGAGATGTGTTTGAAATAAGTTAAAGCCCCACTGTATTGAATCTGAAAAACGCAAATCATCGCCGCGATTCTTGACGTCAGTGCACGACGTCACGACGTGTAAAATGTACTTTGCTCTGTCTGAATACATTACAGCCCTCCCTGCAGATTTTTTCATTGTGTGCTGAAAACTAGGCCTTGATTCTCGGAAATACGCATCAGGCAGGCATTTTGGGGACCTTCACGATGCTATGAGACCTCGACCAGCATTCTCCCAACACTTTGAAAATCCATTAAAATTCAATATTGTGGGGCTTTAACAAACTTTCTATCGGAAAAAAAATTGAAAAAAATTTTTTTTTGAATTTTTTTACTTTTGACATTTATGCTAATGCGTTCCTGGCGACTTATCCTGGTTTTCCTGGAACAGGTCACAGTTATAATCAAACCATAACGAAGTATAGTTGTAGCATTGCAAGAATACACGAGTTTGTACAATGAGGACAGACATTGTACAGTGCATTCCCTACGTTCAGATTATTAGCGCTACCTCCAAAATACGTACAGTACTACCGTAGCCCTAACCATAACCATAACAATAACCACAACTACCCCCCCCCCCCAGGCTCTACCCCATAATTTCAATGCAGACGCACGTCGTTTTTTTTTAGACAGACGACATCAGTGCATCTGAAAGAACGAACACCTTCACACCAGTTTCACTTCTCATCCCAGAGGCCAGGGCCACCGACGAAAGCTCTTCAGTAAGTTTGAAATATGAATTTGAAAATTGATAGACGTTATCGATGATGACAGGAGTGATGTTAAAATTGTGGGTTTTCAACAAGCTAAAAATGTCGAATGAAAGTACCCCCACACACATTATATTACACTGTATTTGCAGTGGGATATGATATTAATACACAGTATGTAGTTTTAGCCTTTGTGTTGTACATATCAGTCCCATTTTTGACAAAAGGTAATGGGGAACCCGCGTAACAGCTTTTATCCCGACAGGTCGGCGCTGCGAGCGGTTGTATCGAAGACGCCAAAAACAGAGCAAAGCAACATATCAGAAAGTCTGTTTCATTTACGAGATCGTACAGCGTCGCCATCTAGCGGCAGAGATATAACGCAATGTAGTTTCAATGAAAGTGACCGAAAGTCACGATTAAAATCCGCTGTGTATGTCTGCACGGGCTGAGAAAGTACACCATCAAAAGTTAATAACGTAAGATGACAATGTAATAATTCTCATTTCATTATCAGAGAACGATCAAATAGTGGATTGATGTGTCATTTTGATTCCAAAGTGGTCGATTTTTGCAAAAAAGACAAGGGGTTTCCTTGGGAATTCCTGCCTTTTCGCCGGCCTGGAGCACGCTGTCCAACCATCAGAAGCAGTTCTTGAATATTTAATATTTACCCTATGACCTTTCAAAGACCATCATCTGATTGGCCTATTCAATATTGTGTCAACGGTCACAAATACCAAGCCCACCGCCCAAGTGGCAGCCTCGTGTTGAGGTATGACAGGTATTCATCAAACACTTTGTACTGCCAGTTCAATATAACTTTTGTGTCGCGTGGCCTAAATGAAGGATTCTGTCCATTCTAATCTTCCCCTAAAATCCAAACTTCTGAACCTGGATACTCATCAGCATGATCAGACCCATTTGCTTCTTCTAGGCCTACTACCGCACACCCCTCTCAAGCTAATGGAACGGCCCACCTCAAGCTAACGCCGCGTCATCGCGTGCTATTTTTAGCCGCTTGCACATGAAACAAACTGGGACAAACTTTCTGATATGGTAATGGTGTCACGTCACGACGTCCTTGACGCAGTGCAACAGGGGCGTGATGTCGAAAGAAGGTACAACAGCTCACAGCGCCTCTCAATAAAGGTTTCCCACTGACGTCACACGGCCGCCATATTGGCCGTCAAAATGAAGCCATGGAGGCTGCCATCTTGTTCCCGGTTCAAACGTTTAGCGGCCCGTACAGACCACTGGGAGCATACAACTCAACAAATCACTTTACCTCTCACAGTTTCTGAGCCTAAAGCTGCGTTTACCAGACATCCGGAATGCGGTATAGGGACGCGGAATCCCCGGCGGAACGATATGTTGTATACGAAAATGCATTGCATTTTCCGCTTCCGCGTTCCGCAATCCGCATTCCGCGTGTCAGCTAAACGTAGCTTAAGTAGTTGGTCTGGTGTGAAAACCGTGTTGAAAACAAAGCGAATCGTCCATACGGCTTGCTGTAGAAGAGGCCGATGACTGTCGACGACGTTAAAACTGTGTGCTGAACGCTGTGTTGATGCTGTGACGTTGCGTCATTTGACGGCCAAAATGGCGGAGATTGTGAGCTATGACGTCACGTGGGAAACCTCTATAGCGGTAGTTCTGCAGGTGCCTCATTATATGTTCATTGTATATAGGCTCAGCGATCAACGGTTCGACTGACTGTTCCATTACCCCACCTACAACCTGGATATCACCCACCGTTAGTGAGAGGAGAACGGGAAGCAGCAGCAACAGCAGCAGGTTCAAGCACAGGCGATGCTCAAGACGTAATCATACCCTCTCGCTCCATCCCTTCTCAAACTCCTGCCGGTCTCTCAGCAATGAGTTCCACAACTGGCTCGGGTTTTACCCCTGAGGAGAATACAGAGGCAGAGTTAGTGTATGAAGGGAGGATAGTAACTATCAGACGTGAGAAGTGCTTCGGTTTTGTTCAAGTAAGCGAACCCAAAAGACTACCTGACCGATTCACACGCGCTGATGTACACTTCAAGTGGTTTGAAGAAAATGCCAGTGAGTTTCAATCAGTTCAGCAAGGTACGCGAGTGCTTTTCAAACTGAATGAAAAAAGCCAGAATGACAAACCAAGCCTTAAGGATTTATGTGTAATTGATGGAGGCTTTGCTATCGATCTACCGGTTGCGAATTTCAGGAAAAACCGGAGTCGATCATCGCACCCGCGCAGTGAGACACCCAGTGGACCCGGGAAGAGGCGTGCACGATCTCAGTCCCGTTCAACAGCTTGGAGGTCGTCACAGTCGCTAGTGGCAACCGAAATTGACATTGACAACCAACAAGGTGCTACTTCGGGTCATAATGAGGAAGGACCAACCAGTACAGGAATGTCATCCAATGGGAGTAATCAGAAACGTCAAACAAAGACAATCCAAGCGAAAAATCGATTAACTGGAGTGGTAGTGGACGTTAAAGAAAAAACTGATGACGGTAGTTTTGGTTTTATTAAACCAGATGGTGAGTTGCCGGTTGATTACACATGTAGCGGGGATGTAAGGTTTTATGTGAGAGATGTGAAGCCATCGGGTATCGTACTGAAGCGAGGGGATGCAGTTTCATTTGTGTTAGGTTCTAGGGATAAGTCCCGGGCTCATGCTATTCGGGTGTATGTAGAATCTTACGGGAAAACACGATCTGAATCAGAGATTGAAGGTATATTACGTGGTATGCATGAAAAAGTTGAAGTATTGAGAGAGAATCCAAAAGGCGATGGTCTGATTGAGCTATTGAGTGGTGTTCAAGTGTGGTCATGTATCGCCGAATATCGAGCACTGAGTGAAAAGTGTATCGAAATTCTGGTCAAGATACTGTTTAGTTTGAAAACAATAAGCCAGGGTTTGCAGGGTAACTTCAAAACAGTCTTGAGAGCCATTTCAGAAACACATTTCTTCAACACATCAAAAGGCAGTCTTGTCCAATATGTTCAGTCACTGGTCGTCAGCAATGACCAAGAGGGGCTCGCTAATGTCAGACAGTTCTTACTTATGATAGTTGAGTTCGTCCCCGAGAAAATCCATCTCGTCTCGTCACTTATCAAACCCATGGTGAGTACAGATAACAAGTCTGTTGAATCATTCCTTTACCATGTCCTCAAAAAGGCTGTTTCACAAACTGAATCCGATTTGATGTTTGAAGACAAAGAATGGAAAGACTTACCCCTTGTTCCAACATCACAAGAAATACTTCATGGTCCGCTAGAGGGAGCATTTAATTTAACACCTGTTAATGCAGAAGGTCCTTACGCAAGCGCTGAAGAGTATCTCGATACGTACTTCCGACTTTTCAGAGCGGATTGTTTCAGTGCTCTCAACAAGGGTGTAAGGGACTTACTGAAAGGGAAGTTAGACCACCGAGACATGAACGCCTATCATAGTGTACAGCTATTCGGTATAGATCTGAGCTGTCACCATATGCCCATTACCATTGCCATAAAGCTAACTCCCTTCCGGCCAGTTCGCAATTGGGAAAAATCCAGGAACTTAATGTTCGGTAATTTGGTGTGTATTTCTGTGAAAGGGAACTTTCTGGATGCCATTTGGGCAACGGTAGTGAGTCGGGATTTACTCCAGGAGAAAAGTGTGGTGATGTTGGAGCTGTGCAGCGAGTGTAATGCTCTCGAAGACAGTGAAGCCATCCAATATTTGGATCAAACGGATAAACGGAGCGTGTTGGTTGAGTCCCCGACCTACTACAGAGCGTATCAGCCGATCCTGAAAAATCTCCAGCGGATGGATCCAGAAACGATTCCTTTTCAAAACGAAATAGTGCAAACACAAAAAGTTGTCCCGTCACTAAACTTCATGCAAGACGCTACCACCATAGACGGGAACTTGGTGTACAAGGAGCTCACTCGAATGCCTATACAAGATTTCCTTGTTGCAAATGGGTCCACAACATTCGACAAAAGTCAAGAACTGGCGTTCAAACATTGTCTATTCAGAGAACTCGCCATAGTACAAGGACCGCCGGGCACAGGGAAAACCTTCATCGGAGTCGAATTAGTTCGCGCTTTGAATTCATTGTCGACGAAGCCAGATAGTCCCATCTTACTCCTCACCTACAAGAACCACGCCCTGGATGAGTTTCTCAAACAGCTGGCCGTGCATTACCCGAATGAGATTGCACGAATCGGTGGCCGCCAGCAAGACCCAGAGATGGCTGTTTTCAACCTCTCCACCCTCAAAAAAGAAACGAAATCATCCAAGGATTTATTCGGCCGGGTGATGGACCAGCGTGAGATAATGGATGGCTTAGGGAAGGCTCTAGCTGAAGGGTTTGAAACCACATGCTACGGAAAGTCATTCAGGTTTGGGATGTTTTTCAGAAACGCGAGCCCTGAGCAGCTTGAAAATGTGCTTTTGAATTCCCCATGGAGGCAAATGAATGCCCCCTCGGTTTTGACATCTTCGGGGTTTAGGTCAGGTGATGATTTCACAACAGTTGGAAGCAAGAAACAGCGAAAGAAACGCAAAGGACCTCCGGTGGATAAACAGGAAATCAGCGAAATACTGGAATTAGTGAAAACACAAACCAACAATGTCAAGGAGTTTTGCTTCTGGAGTCATGACGATGTTAGATTCGTCCACTTACAAACAGGTCTGCGGCAGCTACTGTTTGAGGCATTTAAGATGTGGCTTCCAAAACAAGATGTTTTTGCCATCATAAAGGACGCACTGAATCACTCAGTGGCTGTCGACTTCACCAAGTTTGCGATGAAAGACTCGGACAAGGAAGCAGACGATGATGATGAAATTGATGAGGATGCTAAGAAAGAGGAGGAGGAACGAAAAGCAGCCGTTGAGAACCTCAGAGGGGTCAAAATCAAGCTGGAAAACATCATCAGAGTGGAGAAGAATACCAATGACGAGTGGATGCCAGAAAGATTCCCCATTCCAAAAGAGTACCTCTCGGATCTCTTTGTCTCCCAGTTGTTGAACCAAGAGGAATTATGGGGTTTGTCTGAGCGGGAGCGTGTACTCTATGTACAGATAATGATGCATACGCAGTTCCATGAGTCATCGAAACAATTCAACGAGGATCTAGCAAGATATAAAGCTGCTTGTCAATGCAAGAAAGAGCTGGAGACGTTACACAGCCTGAGCATTCTGCAGCAAAAGAAAGTTGTGGGTATGACCATCACCGGGGCTAGTATTCATTGCGATCTGATCGCCCAGCTTCGACCAGCTATTGTAGTGGTTGAAGAAGCAGCGGAGGTTATGGAACCTCAACTACTGAGCTGTCTCGGGCCCTGGGTGAAACAGCTCATTTTGATCGGCGACCATCAACAGTTGAGACCTAATGTTGAGAGTTTTGAACTGCGGCGGAACTACCATCTGGATGTTTCCCTCATGGAAAGACTCATCAACAACGGTCTTTTGAATTCTCCACGCTGAAACTACAGAATCGAATGAGGCCTGAATTTGCAGAAATGCTCAAAGATATATACCCGGATCTGAAGAGCAATGAGGCAAGGGTACTCAAAAATGAAGTCCCGCCCTCTGCTGGACAGTCTATGTATTTCTGGTGCCATCGATCGCAGGAGTGTGGGCCCGACGACAAAGTCGGGAAATCATCCAGTGTTGGGCGGAGCTTCACCAACGCAGAGGAAGCCGATAGATGTATTAATCTTGCACTGTTTTTCATCACACAAGGACACAAACCCACTGAAATCACAATCCTTGGAGCTTACTTAGGACAGGTGAAAATGCTAAGGAGGAAAATGAATCAAGCCCGAGACAAGTTCCCTGATTTGTTCCCGGAAAACACGGTAAGGATGGATGGGGGCGACAAAGTAGTGGAGCACATCCAGCAGGGGGTCAGCATCCAGACGATCGACAATTACCAAGGAGATGAAAATGATATTGTCATCATCTCTCTCGTGAGGAGTAACAGCAGAGACAACACAGGATTTCTGAATACATACTGAACAGGCGATGTGTGGCGCAGTCGAGGGCAAAATGCGGGATGTACTTTGTCGGCAATGAGATCACGATTGGTTCCTCCAAACACTGGAGTAAAATCTTAACACCGATGAAAGAGCAGAATTTTGTGGGACTCCGAATTCCGTTACAGTGCAAAAACAAAAACCACAGTCCCACGACGGTTAACCCAGCAGATGCAGATGAGGTCCCACTGGAGCCGTTTTGTTCGGAACGATGCAATATCTTGCAAAACTGTGGTGTTCACAGATGCAGAGTACAGTGTCAGCCATTTCATCATCATGGTCGCTGTCATGAAATCATTTCCTTCGTGTTTACAAAATGTGAGCATCCGGGTACGAGAGAATGCTGGGAGGATCAGGCAAACAAAGTGTGCAAGAAAAAAGTGCCGTTTACCTATGCGAATTGCGACCATGTGGGCGAGAAGTTTTGTTATGAAGATGTACGGAGCAAGATCTGTAAAACGATCGTTAAGTTCCAACATCAATGTACACATTACGACGAAAGGAAATGTCACGAAGACCCGATGCTACTCAGATGCAAGAAATGGGTGGTGTTTACGTTTCCGTGCAACCATACAGGGAAGAAATTGTGTTATGCAAATGAGAAAGACATGAAATGTGAGGCTGTTGTTAATGTGGAGCTTGGTTGTGGCCATCCCGCGACGAAGAAATGCGGAGAAGATGCCTCCACAATTACATGCAGAGAACACGTTGATTTCAAATTTGCAAAGTGTGGTCATCCCGGAGAGAGGTTTTGCTACGAGTCAGAGAATGATGTAAGATGTCTGAGGAAATGTCTGAGGCCTTACCCCGGTTGTAAACATCTCTGTCAGGAGCCATGTTCAGAGCCCTGCATAGAAGACAGGTGTAAGCCATGTTACAAGATAAGAAAAGCCAAGGAGGCAAAAGCCAGGGAAGAAGAAGAAAGGAAAATCCAAGAGATAAGGGATCAGGTGGATCGAGAAATAGCTGCCATCAAGAAAAAAAGATCTGGAGGGGTACACCTGATCAAGTTAGACCCTGAGGGAAGGTCGGCTGCCGAGTACTATGACGTCAAAGACAAAGTCATGAAGTACATTAAACCCGAGCATAACTGGTATCCAAACATCACTGAGATCGAGAAAATAGTCAATAAAAACCTCATGATGAAGTTCCTCGAATGTAAAAAGACTTTGTTTGATCCATCAGTATCGCAGGACAAATTCCATGGAACGAATAAAGAGGCAACAGAACTGATAATAAAGAACGGATTCAGGATGCCGGCACCGAACAATCAAATGTTCGGGCCAGGCATTTACTTCGCCACGGATTCATCCAAGAGCGCTCAAGAAACCTACACGAAACAATCAAACATGCTTCTCCTTTGCGAGGTGTTGTTGGGGAAATCTTACCTCACTAAAAAGGCACGCAACGATATGGATGCAGAGAAATTACGCGAGTTGGGGTGTGATTCGTTAATGGCACCTCGTGGTTCAGACGTGAGGAATGACGAATTCGTCGTCTACAACCCACATCAAGCCTTTCCCAAGTACCTGATCCATTACGAAATAGGCAATGTCAACGTTAAGGCCTTGGTCCCTTCAGCCACTGCAACAACGATGGAACAACACACCATTGTGCCGACGCGGAAGTTCAAACTCAATGACCCGTTGGAGATGCATTTGAGGATTGTGGAGTCGCAATTTGCCCGGTTAGCGAGCAAATACAGTCGTTGTACTATGCGTGGTATCATGGATGTCAGAAGCATTAATATCAAAAGCATTGATTATTACATCAACCCTCCACTTGTCACTAAATTCGATGCAAAGAAAGCAACATTTGAACGGCTTTATGGCATAGGGAGACAAGAATCCGAGGAAGTTCTTGCCTTTCATGGCACAGTGTCTCAAAACATCACAAGCATCGTTACCAAAAATTTTGACAAGAAAAAAATATCCCGAACGGCACATGGGTATGGCATCTACTTTTCTGAATTTCCTGAAGTCAGCCAAGCTTATGGAAATGCCCTGTTACTCTGCAGAGTGCTGCCTGGTAAAGCACACACGGAGGTGACACCAGTTCGTACGATACCCCCAGGGTGCGACTCTATAGCAGTACACCCTGATCCTGAGGGCAGGGCACAAATGTTGGTCATTGAGGACCCTGATCAAATCTTACCTTGCTACGTCGTGCATATATAAGTTGAAAGTCATGTTGTAATGGGGTAGAGGTTTCCCACGTGACGTCATAGCTCAAAATCTCCGCCATTTTGGCCGTCAAATGGCGCAACGTCACATCATCAACACAGTTTTCAGTACGTAGTTTTAACGTTGTTGGCAGTCATCGGCCTCTTCTACAGCAAGCCGTATGGACGATTCGCTTTGTTTTCAACACGGTTTTCACGCCAGACCAACTACTTATGCTCAGAAACTGTGAGAGGTAAAGTGATTTGTTGAGTTGTATGCTCCCAGTGGTCTGTACGGGCCGCTAAACTTTTGAACCGATAACAAGATGGCAGCCTCCATGGCTTCATTTTGACGGCCAATATGGCGGCCGTGTGACGTGGGAAACCTCTATACCCGCGTGACGGTTTATCCCGACAGGTCGGCGCTGTGAGCGATATGCCCATAGCGACGTCATTGACGTCATTTTAAGTGTTGTGTCGCCGTCTGTCGGTCACCGAAGTTTCGGGGTGGGTGGATGGGTACATGTAGTGGTGGTGGTGTAAGTGTGGTGGGGGAGGGGGTCTGAAAGTATTTGAAGTGGGATTGGAAGTGGAGTTACTGTGATAATGACTCACCATCGTGGTTTTTTGTCTAGGAATAAAGTGCTTTTCGGAATGTCCAGTCATGTTTGCACTCATTTGACCTTGCAATGGAACCTAACCAGAAACCACAAATTGGCCAGTTAAGTGTGGATGATTGCATGATTATCTTGAATCAGAGTACAGACCTGAACAAGGTCCTATTAGAAGTCGGTCAGCCGTTTATTGGCATGCACACGTAACTGGCCAGTTTGTGGCTTGTGGTTAGGTTCCATTGCAAGGTCAAATGAGTGCAAAAATGACTGGACATTCTGAAAAGCACTATGTAAACGAATGTAGGCCTACTAACTGTGATATTGTAATTATGTCAAAATCGAATTGCGTCACCGTAACGATTGAGCGCAGATCTGTTCATAAAATATGCCATGTAGGCCCAATAATGGTCCTACATGAGGTTGTCGGCGAGTTTCAAAATCGTTTTTAGGGTCCAAAATGCCCATAACATCAACAGGCTTCTGAAGGATGCTCTGGCTGTTCGCCGCACTCATTGGTGATTGTGGCCCCTCTCAGCTCTGGATTCAATATTTTGTATTGGTTTTGTGGCGCTATTCAGTTTGACACTCGCTTAATTGAGGTACCGGTGTAACATCTCCCAATGTTGTTCGTTTTTCAGTGTTTCCATCTTTGTATTGGGAACGTAATGACAATTGACAGCTAGAGAGAATAATATGTGACGTACTCTGGGAAAACCAGGCACAAGTCGCCAGCATGTGACAAGGCCCTTGACTACCCTGTTAGGTCATCAACTCATTGCTGAAGAATAGCCTCTTTGTTACTGTAGTTGCATTGATGTCAGCCTTTGTAGGGTAACCGTGCGTGACTTGTGCCTGGTTTTCCCAGATCGGGTCACATAATTATTATAATTATTATTACTGTTTATTCGTACAACGTACAATACTTGTGCATTTGTGCAATTGTGCAATATACTATATATACATGTGCTACACAACCCACACAGGTGGGACAATACAAGTTACAATTATGTTCGATCTCATCTCTGATAGAACCTGGGCAATGATTAGGCCGGAGGCCCCAATACCGCCCAGATCATGCAATCCAGGTGGGGTATGAGCGAGACGCGGTCGGTTACTCATGTCGGTTGCTGTGCATGGCTCTTGGCACTTTTGCGACCCTGTCAGAGCCCTTGTCCAGCAGCGTCTTCGCCTTGGCGTTGTTAGTCTACGGCCAGTTCCTGAGTACTCACTGAGCGAGATGGCGCTTTATGGTCATGGCTGAGCCAAAGATGGCTGCCCCCTGGACCCCTCTTAGAAAAGCACCCTTACTCTCGACCAGATTGCCTAGCGCCTTAACCGCCCTAACCACGGATTTTAGGGTGCCGAGCGTCCCCACATCGATAGGGATCACGTTGCTTAAGCTTGGTATTTGACACGCTTCTCGTCCGCCCTTTCGAGGACTGCGGCGTCCGAGCAGACCGTAATCTCGACAATTATATCTTCTACAATTGCAAGTTACACCTTGTTCATACAACACATTACCCTAGTCGGTGCACACGGCCATTATCATTTCATTAATTTCGTCTCTTGTAAGGAAGTGGTAATCCTGGTTATCTCTCATTTTAAGTAGCTCTCTCACCACTGGACCAAACGGGTGGGTGTCTATCAATACCGGCGTAATGTTTTTCACTGCCCCCCATTTGCCAATGCCCCCAAACAAAAGACTGACGGAATAAGCGGCAACGTGACAATGAGGGAGGCACTGATAAACATGTCTTTCTGTATTTGAATGTCCGCCGAACAATAAAGCGGGCATTGTCATACCGGGGCATTCTCACACATTACACCGGTTTACTTTGAGGCGCCCTGTTTAATGTCACATTGAAAAAAACTCACTTGTCCTAGCAATGTTCCTTGCGCCGCTAGTCATCCCGGAACTGGCCAACCGTACACTCGTTGTCAATTTTGGTGTTCTCACTTTTACTACATTTAAATAAAAACCTCGAAAATCGCAGAAAGACTTGGGCATCTGGTAACATATCTCTACATATGGCAGGCAACAGAGCACAATGTGTTCTTGGCGGTTGTCGGAAGAGTTTCCTGATACAATTCCGCCAAGCAGTGCAGTATCTTTCGAAGGAGCGGTGTGAGTAATCTCACAAAGCACTACGTATAGAGGCTCATCACAAAAGTTTTAAACAATCTATACTTGGCTTCGTAATCACAGAAACCAAACAATGAAATAATAGAGTTGGTTCTTTTATACATTTCCCCAACTACTTCATCCATCACTTCTTCTCTGATCTCAGCCCCTACAGTATGTCCTAAATGCGTCGCCCTATCGTCTGCAAGTATTCTTCGACCATTCCACATTATAAATATACCTTCGTCGTTTTCCTTCACTCCATAAAAAAATAAGACACTCTTAAGGCGACTCTCCACGTGCAAGTTTTCTTGGGGTTTTCTTGCGCAAGTTGGCTCTCTCTGGGCAATTCAACTGCGAGCAGTTGTTTATGTCATTGGTCCCAGCGAAAGCCGTGAGGAACAAATAATGGTGAATTGCCCATTGTGAGCCAACTTGCGCAAGAAAACTTTCACGTGGAGAGCCGCCTTTAGAAGGGTTGAAAGGGTTGAAAGTTACATGATACTCAATGGGGTACCGGCAAACCTAATCCGTGACGCGGCGCTGACTATCAACCTGGTCAGAACTGCGTCATTGAAAGTGAGGCTAACGTTATTTTTCAATTAATTCTGAATAGCACACCCTGTTTCTAGGCCAAATATAACTAAAACATTGCACTCAATTTCTAATTTTACGTTTCTATCATTAAGTACAGAACTGCTAAAATATATTTTATTGCTTTTGAGCAAAAATCTCTGCGGAAACATGATGAATTTAATCGATAAAGTTGACCATTTTAGCGTAAACGACAGGCCAATGATCGACGTCATGGGTTGTGAATGACGCAGTTTTTTTGTAACGTCAGAATGACGTACGACGCCTGATGACGTTCAGCAATCGCAAAGCATGCGCACTTGCGTTTTACTCAGGTTGATGACCAGCGCCGCCTTTTGCATTGCAGGTACCCCACTGAGTCGATATCACATATGTGAAGCATTTCAGTTAACCCACTTTTCATGGGGGACAGCATAACGATATCATCTGCGTACCCTAGTGCACCCATGAAAGTACATGTATGACCCACGTAAATTTGGAACTCTCAAGCCTGTTAAGAAGAACATCGCAGTAAATACAAAAAAGGATTGGGGATAAAACTCCACGTTGTTTGATACCGTTAATGACCGAAAACGGCCTACTCAAAGTACCGTTCCATTTTGTTCGATAGGGTCGAAAGCTTGTCTCAATATAACCAAGTTGATTTAAAAGACGCTGTTACATGTACCTATTTCATTTCTACTCATTCATTCAACGATCAACACGGCTACCTCTATAAGTGTTATACCAAATTTAACATGTTTCTGCATGACAACCAAACAACTTCGTATCCATGGTTGTCCAGACGGTGGGTTCGTGAGGTCAGTTGTGCTATCCAGAAATCCAAATATTGTCCTCAGAATTCATATTAAGGAAATAACTGCAGAACGATTGACTGAACAAGAAAAATACATCAAAACTACACCTAACTACCCAAGTTAAATGACGTTATTTTAATGTTTTTTATATGTTTAAAAAATCCAACGACATCAAATGTGCTGTTTCCGCTGCCTGACATGGTTGCCAGGATGTGTAGTCATCCTTTTTAAATTCGCATAACTTGGAAATGGGTGATCCGATTTTCATGCGGTTTTCAGTTTCATGCTGCCTGATTAATGCTCTACAGTATTATGTAGGAAGCCAGAAGACGGTAAAACCCTTTCAGGTAAGCTTTAAAGTGATACCACGATAGTTATCGGAATCATTCAAAGATTTCCTCGGGTCCATCATGTGTTTCTGACGGATTTCTAAGTTCTCTCAGTTCTCGCCAGAATCCTTGGTCCATCATGAGCTGCTGACGGATTCATCTCTTCATGTCTCATTCTATCTATTCTTCGACCGGCTGAACGAGAATAGAGGCCTTGCAATGACGTCATCCTGGCGGCCATGCTGGAGGGCACAGGCCTTGACAGGGCGCAGAGGTGTGACGTGACCTGCGTACCATTGTTTGACGTAACGTCATTGGGACATGCACGGCTCATTTCGCTGCGCCTCTGCAGCGTGTGCCCCCAGCATGGCTTGTGACGTCATTTGCAAGGCCTCTATTGACAAGTAGTGTAACCTATTATTATAGATAAACGTCATTGATTGCGGGCCATCGCAGCTGAAAACTGACAACACCAACATGGTCCGCAATCAACGCCATCGATCTATAGTGATGGGCCATTGAACCATCTTTTTTGAAGATGGGGATTTGGCCTAGTGGTTAAGGCGTGGTTAGTGCTGGCGATCGATGCCTCTTGCGAGGGTCCGTGGGTTCGAATCTGGTAGGAAGTGTAATGTCTTTCACCTTTGAAACCCATATTTCTATTTCATATTCTTTACTTGTATCTCCTTTAATGTGACCCCTCGCATAACATAAAACTGTTTGGGTTCAGGGATTGTTTGGACTACTCGCAGGGTACTGATGGACGCCTCGTTTTACATGGGCCATTGAACCATCTTTTTTGAAGTTTGGGATTTGGCCTAGTGTTTAAGGCGTGCTGCCCCTTAGTGCTGGCGATTGATGCCTCATGCGAGGGTCCGTGGGTTCGAATCTGGTAGGAAGTAATGTCTTTCACCTTTGAAACCCATATTTCTATTTCATATTATTATTAGTGATGAGGATTTAAATACATAACGTTCGTCGTATCATTTACATCGGAGTTATTACTGTTCCTGCATGTTCGCGAGGACCGTGGTCAACTAGACCTAAATGTCAGCAGGGAAGAAATCGCCCTGATCCCCCACACGTGACAGTGCTGAGTGCTAAGCTCTGTGCGTTGACTTACGTCATTCCTACGAGTACAACGGACGAAAACAATCAGGGTGATCCACATCCTCCCTAGCATGGTGGTGGTGATGGCGGGTGGTGGTGGTCGGTCAAATTCTCACAGTCACACACAACGATTTGGATCTCAAATTCGATCACTAAATCAAAAGGAGCCCACCTAGTCCCTTATTCCGCTCATCAGTTATGACTAAATGGAATTCTTGGTGTTGTTTTTATAACGAATTCTTGAAGGAAACCGCCTTGAGCTCTTACAGAGGGTTCGATTATACAACTGATGTGAAAATATTTTCAAAGTACCTTTATCCCTTCCTTGAAATTAATGCTCAGGTGACTGGCTATTTCACGTAGTTATGCCTTTGCTATGCAAACCTGAAAATATTTTTCTATGATTTAAAAGCATGAGTCCCACTTAATTCGTGTTGGAAACTACTTGAAAGGGGCTGGAAGGATAAGAGACCAACTTACGGATCGTGCACTTTGAGCAAACCGTAAGATATTTCTTTGAAACTTGGCACGCATATACTGTGGCCCAAAACATCATCGATGATGACAAACTTTGAGATGCAGCTGTCATGTAACACTCCAAGCAACCACCATAGCAACCTATTGTTTTCTGGTTTAAAGGGGTTTCCCTTCCCAATGAGGGGTAAAAAATCATTCAGCAAGGTTGTCTGTTGCAGCATAGCTGAGATAAATCCTAATGCATCATTATTCCATAATCTATTGTTTTCTGGTTTTAAGGGGTTTCTCTCTGAGGAAGGGGCCAAACATCATTTAACTCAAAGCAAATAGCCTACTCTATTTCTGGACAACTTCCTGTGATGACACAATATAGGGCCTACTTTCTTTGACATATACAAACCTGCTGCTCAGTATTTCACTTCCAGTGTCACAAACGCCCTCATTTCGTGAGAAGGTGCTTTGGCTTCATGCACAATGTACCCTCTCACTGGTATTTTCATCTACATCAATGCAATCAGTGTGCCCCGGGCACTTAGCACTGCAACTGCTGTTTCTACAACGAATCTTTTCATTTTTGCAAATCATCTTTTTCCTACATAAGCCCTGGTTACACCTATCCAAAATCCCCGTGCTTTTTGAGACACGGGGTTTTTCCGAACCAGAAAAAACACGGCGAGCGTTTACAGTACTAAAATGCGATTGGTAGGCAAATATGTTCCGTATCCCGGCGATAGGGGCACTGCACGTAACCTGGTTCCCTGGGCGTCCGACGGTGGCGCTGGCCGACGATTCGTGTCGGAGCCCAGGTATCCGCAACTCAGAAAAATAGCCGGAATTCCGGCTAGTGGGAAGCCGTTGATTCTGAGCGTCGATTAAACGTCGTGTAAATCAGGTTGATTGGGATATAAAAATTTTGTTATCATTAGCACGTTTTAGAATAGTCGTAACATTTCTAATAAAGTGGAAATTGAAATTTATAATTAACGATTAAGCTCTGACTAATTTTGGAGTGAATCGAGTGCCGGAATGAATCGCATACAGAGTCAAATTTCAAATTTAAAGATGGCGTCTTCGCTTTGGGCCAGTTCAGACATTAAAATCATGGAAAACTACAAGTATATCGACGATACGTTTAAGTTATCCATTGCGAGTACATTTTCTACAGACATTGTTGACAACGTGCAGCAGAGAAGTCATTTCTGACAGGTAATACACACATATACATCTGTTTTGCACTTCGCTTTTGGACACGGCTTTCCCAGTGATGACGTCACTGCTATTTATAGACGGTTGTGGATACCTGGGCTCCTACACGAATAGTAAGTGCCACCGTCGGAGCCCAGGGAACCAGGTTACACTGCACGAGGCAACCCTCCATCATCAAGTGGCTACTGGAGGCGTGAAATAGCCTGTACGCATGCGCATCACTTATCAATTTGCATCGCCGTCTGTCGGGGGCATGGAACTACAAATAGACACGGGGATTTTGCGGTTACACTACATAAAATCTCCGTGCACAAAATAGCCCCGGCGTTGCCCCTTCGAGATCGCTGGGGCTAATAAGCACGGGGATTTCAGACACGGGTCTATTTAGACTCGGCGATTTACAGGTGTAACCACAAAAACCCCGGGGAAAGCACGGGGATTTATGTAGTGTAACCGCAGCTATATTCAACCTAAGGCCATCCCCACTCCTACCAAAAAATATAAACTGGCTTCCGATAACCCTGGATATTGAAAGCATTTCTGGCTGCTTTTGAGGTTATAATATCCGAGTTTGACTCGCCAGTGTGCCATGATTAATCACCATTACAGATAATAGTCTGGACGCAAAACGAAAAAGTGTCGACTTTTGGATAACAGCAGTTTTTTGCATTTTTTATATCTCCAAATGACAGAGATTCAGAATCCGCCGGGTGCCACTCTGGCACCCTTGAGCGTTTTGACGAAATCCCGTTTGAATTTTTGGAACTGACTTTATCGTTGGACGTCAGATGACGCAACGACTGAGCTTTGTACAGGAGAATGGGAACCAATGTACAGCTAACTTTTGAACGGTGGGATTTAAAACCGAACGACAACGAGGTATCATAGATAATTTTATACACACCCTCCATGCATTTATTTACAGAAAATATATGTACGGCACAGGAATACACATAATTGAAATGTACATGTACGTACGATGGACTTATACATAATAATGTCTACATACATTGTGGGTACAAACATCCAATTACTGATTTAGTCAACTGAGTCTGATCTGAGCAATCATCGCTTGAGCTGTTCCGTCATCTATCACACTGCAGTTCCCAGGGCCAATGATGCAATAGCGTCGGCCCTGACGGAAAAATCAAATACAAATACAAATACACTGCGGTTCTAATAAGGAGGTAGAGTCTACTGATCTAAAACGATGAAGTCACCAGTGATAGTTTTTCAAGTAGTTCCAACGATGAATTGAGTTGTCCTTAGGCTGGGTTTACATAGAGCGTGTCGAAACACGGAAGACACGCTACGGTACGCGTAGATATTACGACATGCCAAAACGGCGGTTTACATAGACGTTCATCGTGTCTCTATCATTTGACACGATGCCTCGAATTTTGGCGTTATTTTCATTAGGTCTCATGCATTTCGTGATGCAAATAATGAAAGATGTGATATTTGATGTGGAAACATCCTAAAATGCCCATCTCCGTGCTTCGAAACAACGCAAGATCTTCCCACGAGGTCAGCACACGCCTGAAAGAACGAGCATGCTCGTTCTCTTCAAAACGTGTATATACTCCACTCTCTACGTGACCCCACGCGTAGAGACCAATGTAAACGGCAGATTGGAAAATCCATTGTCAGTTCATCAACACACGCGTATGTCAACGTACCGTGTCGAATGATCGTGTTTCGTGTGGCTCTATGTAAACCCAGCCTTACAAATACAAGGTAAATGCGAACGATAACCTCAAAATCTATTACTGATCTTCGGCCCGTTCCTTGGGATCTCACGGCCCGTTCCCTGAGGTTGGACGATGGAACCGTTCGGATTCATATCAAGAGCTTGTTACGTCGGTCATGAAGAATAGCCTTAACAGACAGTGACAAATAATGACGTAATACTTGAAACCAATGATGAAGTGAATGGATTTTTAGCCCGCTTGGCCACAAGGCCCAGCAGGGCTTATGCTGTGGTTGGGGTCATTGAGTGGTGGTCTGTCGTGCGTCAGTCCGTACGGCCGTACGGCGATACGGCTGTACGTCCGTAAACTTTTGGTTCGTTAGCGCTCTAGCGCCTTTATTTTTTGACGAATCTTTTTTATCTTTGGTAGGTGTATATATGGGCCTAAGATCTAGATCGAGTTCGATTTTGACCAGAGTTGGATTCCTATTTTGGCCTCCAGGGGGCGTTTTGTGAAAAATTTCAAAGGGCTGTATTTTGATAATGGTTTGAACTATCATGTTGAATCTTTGTACACGTGTACCTCTAGGTTAAAGCAACCTACAGACAAAATTTTCGTGAAGTCTGATTCTTGACTTTGCCACTAGGGGGCCAAAACTACACAGGGAGTCGAAATAACCAGGGAGTCTCTTGACAGGGTATTCGAAAACCCTGGAGACTGGAGAGTGGTCAATGGAGAGCGTCATTGTTCAGGCCCGCAGCAGCCGGGGGGGGGGGGCAAAAATGCCTTGGCCCAAATGTCCATTTTATATGTCCACATTTTTGCTCTCAGATCCCAGGAAAATGCATCTAAAGCACTCATGTCAATGTTTTAGAATTCCAATGAATTTTTTAGGTGGCTTTGTATATATTTGATTTCTGCACCTGCACCTTGATGCACAACTAGCACTATCAATTGTACATCATAGTACGAATAAATAATATACAGGAAGTCAACTTCCAGATTTTGCAAATTTTCGACCCCAACCGGGGTCTTCTTCAGGCTGGCACTTAACAGTACAAGACTCTAGAATAGACTGAGCTGAGTCCCTGAAGTAGCTCAGCTCAGTCTATTCTAGAGTCTTGTACTGTTAAGTGCCAGCCTGAAGAAGACCCCGGTTGGGGTCGAAAATTTGCAAAATCTGGAAGTTGACTTCCTGTATATTATCACGTTGTGTGTCAATTTTAGTGCTATTTCTTTCTTTGGATAGTACGAATAAATGATAATAATAAATTGTCAATTTTTTTCTGGGGCCCTTTGGGCTTCCACTTTCCGGTCCTGACCGCCACCGCCGAGCTGCGCACCCAACCTTTTTGTCAATCCTGGATCCGACCCTGCCAGGGACCCCCCACACACACCCATCAGAGGGCTGCTACGGGCCTCTTGTTCTCCGCTACAGCACTGGGGACGAGCCTACCTTAACAACAGGGTTTTTGAATACCCTCAATCAGGACGCAATGTTCCCTCTCAATTTGACATCCAATCCCCCCATGGCACAACTAGAAGCCCTATGCCTGTTTCTGACGGATCCCACATTCTTCATGGCTCGCCCAGCCCTGTGTGCAAAATGTGCCAGAAAGCCAAGCTTTTCCCTTTGAAGCCCAATTAAAATCTCCACAAGGTGGCCAAGATATTCCTCATGGCCTTAATTGTTGGGAACGACGATTGTGTGAACTGCATTTTAGTGTGTGCAATGCTGTTTCATGTAGTTTGATGTGAAAAAGTCTGGGCCACACTGTAGGCACCCTATTTCAATTTGAATTTGAATTTGAATTTATTTTTTCCAACAAGTACATGTACAAAATGCACCTTTGGTGCGGAGAATTTTTTTTACAAACATCAACATCAGGGCCAAAAAGACCTACGATCAGCACAGCACTGCCTTCTGTACTCCACTTCTGGAGTTATACCCGTTACTGAAATATCCTAGATGCGAGGTTGATCCAGGTGGCGGAGAACAATGACGCTCTCCATTGTCCACTCTCCAGTATCCAGTATCCGAGGTTTTCGAATACCCCTCTTGATAATGACATGATAATACGAACGTGAATGAAGCCCGTTTCACACGGTCAAATTTCAGATCAAATTATCTGAAGAAGGGTTGTGTTGCAAGGGGTTGCAAACGTATCTATACGTATAAATTCACGCCCAGAAATTTTTTTCCAACGGTTTGACCAACTGGAACGAGCCCGAAGCATGGGAATACGGATTTACAAATTTACCTGCCAAAGTCCCTCTGGGAAGTACGATTATGATACAAATCCAAAGACGCCAAGAAGGAAGAATCTTTGCCAAATTCGAGAAAACTTTGAAGAGGAAGAGGAAGGTCGCAGAAAAAATGACTTGATGGACAGTTCGCACGCAGGACTCCATTATTTGTCTGCTGTGGTTAATTGCCTCCACAAAAACTGTATTGAAATCATTCCTTTAATCAGAATATTTATAGCAATTATCATTGCGACATAGGGAATCCCAAGTCAAAAAGCTAGTTTCGGTCCAGACATGGGGTCACATGAATAAAGATTAGCAAAATTAGTTCAGATTTGTACAGCATTGCCTAGTACATTTGTATTGCACAATTCAAGTAAAAGCATATACTGTAGTCTTTATCATATGGCCCATGGTTTTGGTCAGGAGCTTGGTTTCGAGCAACAAGTGCAGTGTCAACATCGTCTTCGGGTGACTATAGCCCTTTTTACACGGTGCCGGTGCGTTCCGGATCGAGACTAGATCGAGGAGGGTTCGGTTTCCCCGTGTAAAAGCGAAACAACTGACCTCCACCTTCCTCGGGCCAGTTCAGTTCGCCGCGTGAGTCTCGGGAAGGTAGAGGTAGGTGGAGGTAGGTTCGGGCTGGTTATTCTCTCGTGTAAAAGCGAACCGACCTCCACCGGCCCCGTGCGGGATTGAGCACGCTACATATGAATGGCATCACTGTAAGTTACCTGGGAAGAAATCACGCACGAGATTTCTCAAGCACTGCTCATGTTGTTAGAAGCATACTTTATCGATTTTAAGTGATTATTTTGGGGATATTTCTTACTTGCGATAACTGTAAATGTTGATACACGCCATCTGGTGGCACGCATTTGAACGAACCGACCTCGAACTAGTTCGAGGCGGGTTCGGTAACCCGCACCGTGTAAAAGCGATCAATCCATCCTGAACCGAACCCGCCCGAGGAGGGTGGAGGTAGGTTTCCTCGAACCAGCACCGTGTAAAAAGGGCTTATGATCCGAAGATCGACGATCGATGATTTGTGTATAACCTGCCGCATTATATTTTTTAAAACAGGTTAAATACCTTGACATTATACATGTAGGCAAAATACATAAAGTAAGCTCGCACCGTTATCTATTTTTGATATAGGTGAATATGTCATTTTGTGTGTGAGAGGCGCGATAAATTCCACGCACTCCAGGTCAAGCAGTACTGTCCGTGAACCCCGGTTGCACCAAAGGTCTTGAGTGTCCGTCTTAAAGTTAAGAACAATGGGTTGCACCATCGATGTCTTAAGCGGCCTATCCACGTACAATATTATTGCACAATATGAGGCTCAAAATGGGCAATATTATTGCCAATCTTTCTCCCATCCATTATGCCAGAAGCACATGACACCCATTTTGGGCCCCATATTGTGCAATAATATTGTACCGTGGAAAAACCGCTTTAGGATACGTCCTACTTTCCTGTCCTACGCAGGCCTACATGTGGTGTATTAAATGGCCTATACACAAGATCAAATTTTTCATCCATTTTTTGGGAAATTCAAATTCCGGGCCTATTGGGGTTTCAATGTATAAACCCGCATGTAGGCTTAATTTGAGCATATTCAGAAAATTGGATGAAAAATTGGATCGCGTGTATAGTATATTGTAGGCCATTAGACTAGTCTGGTGCAACAGAAATAAACTACACAGAACTTATTGCACCAGCATATCTTACGATATCCGTCCCCCTTTTCCCCTTTAGTAGGCCCTTTTTTGGAGGACAGGGGTCCTCTTTCTAGGCCTTTGTCTTCCATTGCTCTTCTCCTATTTTGTTCGTTGGTCAGTGCTTTGCAACCCCCCTTTTTTCCCGTTAGCATGGTTAGTAGGCCCTTTTCCTTGGAGGACAGGGGTCCTCTTTCTAGGCCTTTGTCTTCCATTGTCTTTTTCTAATTTTTCGTTGGTCAGGGGTTTGTAGTTGCCGTTCACCTAGGCTTTTTCTTGTTCATCTTTTACGCCTTTCTTTACTGTTGCCTCTTTGTTTCTTATTATCTTGCTCTTCATTTCTTTTTAGACTAGCATGGCACCCGTGGCGAGCACATATTCAAAGGATGCATGTAGCCAGAGGATGGCATTTTGGTGGGCGTCTGTGTGGGGGAATATGTTTTGAGGGGGCCAACTCCTTGGGCAATAATCTAGGCCTATGGGAAGCAGATGGCAGCAGTTTTATGTGTTGGAGAAAATATATGGTTGAAGAAAATATTGGTGGGCATTGCAGCCTGGTTCCGTCGGCCACCGTTTAGATGGCATTGTATACGCAGCGCCATCTGAACGGTGGACGACGGAAACAGGCCAGTATGGGCATTGTAAATCATTGGAAGATTCTTCATGCAATTGTATTCGCTGAGGGGTAACAAAATATGATGGCACCCACTTAAGGACCACCCCCATGTCATTCTCAACATCCCCTGTGAAAATGGTGCCATTTCGATCAAAAACCAAGGAGGTCAGGAGTTAGCGGTCGAACTTAAAGTGCCACCGTCAATTATAATATAGATTCGCAGTGCACATCAAGTTAAATGTACCGCATGTTTGGTACACAACGACGTCAATTGCAGGCTTAGTCTCTTGGCCAACACACCTTGTTAACTTTGCATGGCACATCAGGTGATATTTTATGAACATCATTACATGATTCACATGACATATCATATCAGTCCATTTTGTACCAATTATTGTCATCAATTGTCAATCGATCGGTCAGCAAACGTCATCGATCATCATCATCGATCAATCGTCATCGGTGGCCATCAAATGTCATTGATCATCATTGATTGTCATCGACCATCATCGATGGTAATCAATCACCATCAATCGTCATCTGTTGTCATCCACTGATCGTAATTGATCATCCTCGATCGCCATTGATCATCATCGATCATCATGTATCATCATCGATCGATTGGTGTCCATCGTGATTGTTTATCATCAATCGTCATCAATCGATTGTCATCAGTCATCATGTATTGTCATTGATCGTCATCGATGGCGTTCGATCACCATTGATCGATTCATCAATCGATCCTCATCGATCAATCCTCATCGAACAATCATCTTCTATTGTCTTCAAACGTGATCAATTGTCATCTGTCATCTTCGATTGTCATTGATCATTTTCGATCATCATCGATCATCATCGATCGTCTTCAATAATCTTTAATTGTCATCAACCATCGAGCGTCATCAGTCCTCATCAATCTATCATCATTGGTCGTCATCGATCATCATCGATCGTCATCAACTGATCATCATCGATTGATTGTCATTGATCATCATCAATCGTCATCAATCACTATCGATCGATCATCGTCGATTGTCATTGATTGATCATAATTGATCGTCATCGATTGTCATTGACCATGTAATCGATCGATTGGTATTGATTGTCATCGATCAGTTGTCATCGATTGTCATCAATTCATCAATCATCATTGATCGACTGTCATTGATTGCCCATCATCCATCAATCATCATATCGCTCAGCATCACTGACCGATTGTCATTGATCGTCATCGATCGATCGTTATCTATTGTCGTTCATCGTAATCGATCGGCTTCAGGCATCATCGATAGTCCAACATCAATCGCCATCTATTGCCTTCGATCATCTATCGATCATGATGGATCACCGTCGATTGTCATCGATCATCATCAATTATTGATCATCATCGATCGAATGCCATTGATCAATTGTCATTGAACGTCATCGATTGATTGTTATCTATTTTCTTTGATCATCATCGATCGTCTTCAATCAATAGTCCAACATCATCAATCGCCATCTATTGTCTTTGATCATCAATCGATCATCATCGATTGTGATGGATTGTCATCAACTGTCATTGGTCATCATCGATCATCACTGATTGACATCATCAATCGATTGTCATCGATCGATCATCATTCTTCTTCATTGGTCGATCGTCTTCTATCGTCTTCGATCATGATCGATTGCCATCTATCGTTTTCAATTGTCATTGATCACTTTCGGTCGTCATCAATCGTCTTCAATCATCTTCAATTGTCATTGATTGTCGAGCATCATCGATCATCACCTATTGTCTTTGATTATCAATTAATCATCATCGATCATGATGGATCATCATCAACCATTATCGACCGTAATCGATCATCATCAATTGATCATCATCGATCGATCATCATCAATCAATCATTGATCGCGACCGACCAATTGTCATCGCTCATTATTGATCGATCATCATCGACCAATCATTGTCGATTATCTCGATCGATCATTATATTGAGCGATGATTATCATCGATGGTCATCGATCACCACCAATTGTCATTGGTCGATCATCATCGATTGATTGTCATCAATCTTTGATTGTCATTGATGATTTTTGATCATCATCGATCGTCTTCAATAATCTTCAATTTTCATCAACCATCGAGCGTCATCAGTCCTCATCGATCGATCATCATTGGTCGTCATCGATCATCATTGATCGTCATCGATGGTCACTGGTCATCAACATTGATCACTCGTCATCAGTGGTCATCAGTCATCACTGATCATCATCGATCATCATTGACTGATAATCATCGATTGATTGTCATCGATCATCATTGATCGTCATCAATCTCTATCGATCGATCGTCATCGATTGTCATTGATCATCATCGATCGATTGGTATTGATCGTCATCGATTGTCATCATTCAGTCATCAGGGATCATCATTCATCGATCATCATTGATTGACTGTCATTGATTGACCATCATCCGTCAATCGTCATATCGATCAGCATCATTGACCGATTGTCATTGATCATCATTGATCGATCCTTATCTATTATCTTTGATTTAATCGATCGGCATCATCGATAGTCCAACATCATAAATTGCCATCTATCGCCTTCGATGATCAATCGATCGTGATGGATCATCATCGATTGTCGTCGATCATCATTGATCGATTGCCATTGATCAAATGTCATTGAACATCATCAATTGATTGTTCTGTATTGTCTTTGATCATCATCGATCGTCTTCAATCAACAGTCCAACATCATCAATCGCCATCTATCGTCTTTGATCATCAATCGATCATCATCGATCGTGATGGATCGTCATCAACCATCATCAACCGTAATCGATCATTGAGCGATGATTATCATCGATCACCATCAATTGTCATTGGTCGCCGTCGATCATCATCGATTGAGTGTCATCGATCGTCATCAATCACCATCGAAAATCATCGATTTTCGTTGATGGACCATAATTGATCATCATCGATTGTCATTGATCGGTCCTCATCGACTGATTGTCATTGATCGATCGTCATCGATCAATCGTCATCGATCGATTATCATCGTTTGTCATCAATTGCCAAGCCATTATCATTGATCGATTATCATCGTTTGTCATCAATCACCAAGCGATTACCACCGATCATCTCTGATCGATTGTCAATCGATAGTTATTGATCATCATCGATCCTCTTCGACGGCCCACCAATAGTCACGAATCGTCATCAATTTACTATCATACGGTATGCGTGAGGTCTAGGTATGCTAGGCATAGCTGCCTCCTTAACACAGTGACTACAGTGATAATGAAGGGCTTACGTATATACGGTAGGCCTAGATGCGTCACTGCATATATGCACACCGTTTTGAAATGAGGCCGACTATCCATGCCGATATGTGTTGAAGGGCAGTGTACATTTATGCATTAGTTGGCACACGTGTGTAGGCCTATGTACCTACCATCACTGACCATGCCTGGCACATCACAAATCATGGACATTGGCCTATGCCGATGAAATTGGATGGTCAGATAGGCCTGTCGGTTATTGCAACTTATATTTCGGTTTGCACAGTATTCACGGTTATTTTCGAAAATANCAGGCCTGCCTGAAATCCCACCTCAAGATTTCCTCGGTTGCTGTCCCCAGACTCCACACGTGTTTTTGATTACCTTTATCACTACTTATCAATTAACTTCTGCAATGACACTGGTGTTGAGGTCAGCTCCTGACATATGATCTCTGTATGTGATCACTATGCTGCACTGTGTACCTGCTGTATGTGGTGCAAATGAGCATCATAATTCAGGAAGGGTGGCATCTCACATGAGAGGTGCATACAGTATGTGGCTTCAGGTAGATGAAGATCCCGCAGTGTGGCCGACGATTTTTTTGTGTACAGTGGTACACTGGGAGAGGGGGCAAAATGGTGGAATGTTGTACTCATCCATTGAATCAGTGTCAAGTGCCCACGTTTCCTGAATGATGAGGACATCCGCACTCTGGATTCTGTGATCAGAGTAAAAGTCTCTGATATGTTTATGCAGCGACCGTGTATTATGGCACACTATAAGCACTTGTGTCATCTCTTCTTGGAGGGAAGGTGGCAATGCTGAGTTGTCTGTCTGTTCGGAGACGCTTCATTTCCTTTTGGACTCTTTCATCAACTTGAATTTTTGATGGTGACATACCCTGGGATTTGTGAAAAGTAATTGCTGCGGCTCGTTTGATGGGAAATTGTCTGCGCATTACTTTAACATTTTTGTATTTTCCAATCTGAAACTGCCGACTGATATGGAATAGTGGAGTCCAGCTTTGATTGATGTCAGTATTTGTAGCATACAAATGTTTGTTTTCGTGCACCAATTTCTGGATCAGGGGAAGTGA
The DNA here is from genome assembly GCA_002633025.1 of Notospermus geniculatus. NCBI lineage: Eukaryota > Metazoa > Nemertea > Pilidiophora > Heteronemertea > Lineidae > Notospermus > Notospermus geniculatus. The sequence goes on along the minus strand of NMRB01003287.1, from coordinate 8,450 downwards.
CCCAGAGAACTTGTGGTTTATCCTGTTTTGTGGTACTTGAGTGTACAGTCATTGACATTAGTTTATCTACACCTACTACCTTGAATATTTCAAATACTACTGGGCCAATTTTAACACGGTTTGTACCACATTCATGCGGAAGGTTTTGTAGGCCTATCCCACGACAGCCGACGTAGGCATGTCATATATGCATGCTCAACAACAACTGAATCGATCTATTTGAATGAGCTAAGTTGCCAATTAGGCAGAAGGACTCTCCTATGAATTCTCATGTGCTGGGGTTTGGGTGGACTGCGGCCTAGGATTTCTGTCCCTTTTCCAAGTTGTGCAACCCGGCAGGTCAGGGGTTAATGGGTTAAATAGACTCAAGATGAAGAGGGGTCGAAGCTTATGGGACTCTTTGATCTTCACGGTGAAAACGAGTCGATAGTCTTGACCAGTCCAGGCACAAGTGGTGATGACTTGACTATCCTTCTTTAAAATTGTGTGAATTGAGGTCGATGCTTTACCCTTAAAAATTGTTGCCAAGGTGATAAGGTGTCGAACCCTTGAGGAGGGGGGGGGGTACAAGATACGAATTGATACTTGCATTAGTCTCCGCATTGGCTCTCTAGTACAGGCAGGTGTACGGTCAGAGTTTTCAGCTATTCGGAGTGCTACAGCTTGTAACTGGGATGGCAAACATAGCTGCAACCTTAATCCAAATATTTGACCTCTGCAGGTTTTAGTCTGGTTTTAGTCCCTAGGGACTAAAACCTCACCCAATTCATTCTCCATTAAAATGTTTAAAACTTCAGCTTCCTGCTGGGATTAACGAAGTTTCATCTAGAGAAGTTTTATTACCCAGGTTTTAAAACTTTCTTAAGACAGTTTTAAGCGGGTTTTAAGATAAAACTTGGAGGGAGGTCAAATACTGGTTTTAGTATAAAACTTTTTAAAGACTTGGCATTAAAACCAGACTAAGCCGAATATTTGACCTCACCCATTCACTAAAATATATATGTAATATTTTATTTCATGTAGAATGGACGTGCCATTTTTTACAAAGTTTTGGCAAAAGTAAAATTTAACCCACCTATGTTACAAAAAAAGGGACGTTTTTTATTGAGACGCAAATCGCTGAAGGAATTTATTTTCGCCCATCGCCCGCGTGGCTCTCCGTATCATTTTTTCGAGTTGTACAAGTTGAATCGTAAGAGTAAAACCTATGAAGTAAGAAAAACAAACAAGGTTTTTTTACCAAGAAGCCGGTCCTCTTTAGGAGTTTACAAACACTATCTTGTGATGGTAACAAACGTTAAAGGTACATATAATTTGTTTGATACAAATATGAAAAAGTTCAATGGTAAAATTGTCGTGCATGGTGAGGACCCTCTTCAAACAGTTCCCAATCGAAAGAATTGCGACATAAAGATTGTGCGAAATAGGGCGCACAGGAGCTGTTCATTTCATGAAAGACGTGATGTCCCTCCGTGGTGGAATGTGGTTTATGATGTGACGTCATCGGAAACGCCTCAAGGAATATACATAAAAATGACGAACGCTAGTTTGCTGATAGACAGGAAGTTGGGCGTCGTAGGGTTCACTGATCAGGGTGACGCTTTCACGTGCGGGATGTTTTACTGGAAAAATAGGGAAAGATGTGTTTTAAGATTATATCGGCGAGGGGTGAAACGGCCTATTAAATATAACGTTGGGGTCAAGTGTATTGATGGTAGTTGTTTCTGGAACCCAAAGGAAAAAATGATAATGGTACCTTTACGGAACCATAAAATTAGCAATGGCGTGAAATTCATCGGTGTGACGATTCCCCCAGATTGTAACTCAGCGCAATTTCACCAAGTTATTATTGGCAATAAAAGGGATATTATCAGTCGCACTGGCAAACATTATAGTATGTACGAGTGTGATAATATCGGACTAATTAGGGAGTCGGCGTTTTCAAGAATCATGGGGCCGCCGGTAGGGCCTGCCAGGATGTGGACATGGGCAAATCTCTTATTTTTGATTTGACAGTGCTACCCGCAAGAGGTAATCAAAGAGGTAACGTGATGACAGTAAGAATGAATCAGAAAAAATTAAATTAAAACGGATTGAAATAAAGAATTTAAAAAAACTATAATAGCTGGGGAATTTATCAACGTATTCAGAGATCGGCTAAAATCATCCGAGCCTGCTTAGGTGACTCTTTGTCCCTCCCCACCTTATTAAGACTGGTCTCCTGTCCAACCTATATAGCCAGTGGCACACCGAGGCTGGACTGATACTATGTCGAAGCAACAATGGCCGCCATACCTTTCATCACTTGAGAAGTTCAACGTGCTGTTATATATGTAACGTGACTAACCCTTCATCAGGACAGGTAATACCTGCCGCACACGAGTGCAATTGCCTCCAACTATGGAGATTTTTGCCCTCTACGTGCAAATGTCGTCATGTGCGGTGGCGGAGACGGATGTTTTTGCCTCCAAAGCAGATCAAACATGTTTCATCCAAGGAGGCAAAATCTCCTGTGTTCAATGACGTTGTCATCGTGTGCGGTGGTTGGAGGCGGAGACGGATGCAAAGCAGTCTGACCAATCAAGAGCGCCGTTGTGAAGTCACGCGGCTCTGGAAAGATGGCAGCGAAAATATGGACATATAAAATGGACATTTGGGCAAAGGTATTTTTCGCAAATAAAGTGTGTGGGGGGGGGGTCATCGGACCCCCGGCCCCCCTCCGGCTGCTACGGGCCTGCAGTGTGTGCAATGTACCTTTTCTTTTGAAAGACTCATTGCTAGAAGCAGTACAATATATCATCCAAAAACCATAGAAAAAGAAAAGGAAAGTAAAGGAATCGTTTACCCCTAGGCCCCGTCAAACAATATCTTTGCGTCGATGATTTTAGCGATAAGCCTCTTTAAATTGTTACTTCGCTTTATCGTCGTCAAAGATCTGTCGTGACGGAATCACTCTCATGGAACCGAGCAGCTGAATCTGTGTCATGTCATGGTGTGAGGGAAAAAGAAGACGTGATTCACAATTTCCCTTTTTCATTTTTTCAATGACCCTCGGGTTTTATTGACTGTCTTGTCGCCATGTCCTCCATTATTAGTGAGGTCCCACAAATCTGACGAAACACGAAGTACGAAATACAAAATTGGACTTCATTTCCAGGACCTAATGCATTTCAGGAGATGGGTGGTACCACAAATATCGCCTGCTTCAAGAGCGTCTTTTAGCGTATGACGTTAGACCGATAGAGTTACGGTGCATATTAAACTTCGAAATTTATCCTTCGCTTCGTAGATACGATTAAAAATGGAAATTTAAATATTCAAGATGCACCATAGCTTTCTCGGTCTTACACGATATGCTAAAAGACGCACTGACAGCAGGGATGAACCATCTCCAGAAATACATCAGGTCCTGGAAATGAAGTTGAATTTCGTATTTCGTACTTCGTATTTCGTCAGATTTACGAAACCTCACTATTATTATGGTTCCCGATCATGAAGATCGGGAACCATATTTGAAGTTCGTTGGGATTGGAATTTCAGCATGTACAGGATACCTACATAGATAATAAGGCAACCTTAAAAATAACCTGACCCGTATATTGATGGGATGTGGGCCAAAGTTTAAGTCAAGATGAGCACCTGGCAGCCATATTTGAAGTCCAATCAAACCGAAATTTGCCATACACTTTTATTTAACCCACTTAGAACCCTCAAGTTTTCAAGATGGCTGGCTGGTGGCCACATTTGAATTGATGTCCGACTGTGTCGAAATTTGGTACACTTGTAGAGGGTGCCTAAATATATGTTCACACCAAATCTAAACACTCTATCATGTCTATGCCAATTTAATAGACACGGAATGCGAACTTTGACCTCTGTGACCTTGAAAAGTAGGTTAAATCAAAAACCTGGGGTTTGTATGATGTAGTCTAATCACAAAACTACCGTAAGTTTCGTGGTTCTAGCTACATGTAGCAGTGTTCAGGAGATATGGCCAAAAGATTTTCAAAAAGCGCCTACAGGCCAGAGTGTACTACCAGTGACGCTAAGTTTCGATCTAGAAACAACTTTTACTATAGGGTACACCGGGACACAAATTTTCAAGTTTTTAAGCCAAGCGGTTAGAAAGCTCACCTCAGAAGAGATGAGCTATCGAGTCAGTTCATCAGATGGAGTAAAGAGGAAAGGTCTAAAGTACCGTACGTTTAAAGCTAGGAATCCACTGCTGATTTTCTGATGTGTCGCATCCCAAGTCTGCAAAATTGTTTGAAAACTCAAATTTTGACAATTTGTTATAACTTAATTATTGCCATCGTAATTTGTCAAAATAAACAATTCTTTCGCAGAACGGAAGCATAAAGGTTGTAGCTAAAACATTTCGTTGAAATCAATTAGTTACATGTACTTTTTGTCATGAATATGTTAGGACGCTTGTTTTCAAAGAGCGTCAATAAAGTCGGCATAGGTAGCCCCCCGCCTTAAGTAGGCTTTGTGAATAAGGTCCCTGGCCAAGTTTGCACTACCAGGTCTGACCTAGACTCGGGACCCAGTCGTTGTGTCGCTCCGGCCGCCGCACTCCACTCCACAAACGACTGGGAAAGCAAGCTGCAAAATCAGCGGCTAGCGTACCGACAACAACAACGGATGTGAATGAGTTCAGCCAATCAGAAACTGCGTCTTCAACAACCGTCGTCTGCTCGTTGCAGATTCAAATCAGCTGATTATATCGGGAACTTTCTTCGACGCCAAGAACGGTATCCTGGTATCTAGCCGGCTAAGTTCGATGCTGTGTGCGATAAGCAGTACTTACGGATAAAAAATATCCTGCTAGTGACTTCGGAGCGACACAACGACTGGCTCTCGAGTCTAGTCTGACCCCGATCAAGACGCCAGATCAGAGCCAGACCTGGATACACAGTCGCAGCAGATCCGAACCAGATCTGGGCCAGACAGACCTGAACTTAACAGAACCGGATGTCTGAATGACAACATGGCGGCCGCTGCCAATGAACCGCGATGTTCTCTGTTTGAAAAAGCTTCTGGCGAGGACTTTTCCCAGAATAAATGATTTAGGAGGGAGTACTTTTTATGATTCTGATAATGAGTATTTAGGAGATCTTGAACTTGACGAAAAATAATCATGTGGTGGAGGTCAGAACCATGCCAAAGATGGTAATTGTCCTTAAGAAACCCGACCAGTTACATCCAGGCTAACCTGGGGTTTGCGCTTAGTTCGCACGGCTCACACCACAAACCCCAGGCCCACTCCAGAAGAAAATCTGTCAGGAATGCTGTTCGCTGCTCCTGTGGTGCACCCCGCACTGCAAATACGACATGATTGTTTTTCGAATTAATAAAAGTTGTTGTCAAGAAGAAACTTTCGTCCGATAATTATAGCCTATAACTAGATCGCAGGAAATTTTTTTTGTTTATTGCTGTTTTTGCATAAATACGTCATGGCTGATCATATCGTCCGGAACGGTTGCTTGATGAAACAGGCCAATCTCGACCAATCAGATTTGAATTTACATCGCCATACAAGAGCCGAACCCAGAAGTAAACACTGCTGCACCAAACATGCCTTCGGTGTCTGTAACGCAGTCTCTGATTGGCCACCCTGTTGATCTGTGGCGGCTGACACGAATTTCATTGGATTGAATCGGCGGTGTTGGTGTGGAGTTAACGGAATGCCATCACCGCCGGTAAATCGGCATGGACCAGTTAGGGTTAAATACCAATTACGTAACCGTCAACAAGAACAGCTTATACGTCGTACATGTACATACATGTATACATCAAGATTGGAGGGTGTTATTTTCTAGGACAAGGAAGCCCTACAATAGATTAGCTTCTTTACTTTTCTTATCCACGTTGTATCTCATCCGCAAGTGAACATGTCTTGGCCCGGTGGTCGAGTGGCCTAAAGGCGGTGACAGACTAGTGCGTACGCGACGCGGTTTCCGGGCGCGGTTTCTTTTGTGTTTTTGCGCTCCACTGCACATGGTGCTCAGTGGTGCCTGAAAACACAAAAGAAAACGCTTAGCTCCGCGCCGCGTCGCGCTAGTCTGTCACCGGCTTAAAGCCGCTCTCGCACGTGCGATAGTTGGCCTGCGTTTTTAATTGCGATTGTCACAAACAAATTATTCAAGATTTGATTCGTATCGCGTTCGTCTCGGTTATAGGGTCGTATTTTAGAACGTTCCTTAACGTTAAGGTCGACCTTAAGTCTATTGTAAAACCATCGAGAACAGTAGATTAAGGTGGACCTTAATGTTAAGGAACGTTCTAAAATACGGCCCATAGTCGTCTGGAATGTGCGCGTGATTGAACTGATCTCGTCTCGATCAGAGTCGCTTGGAATGTGCGCGTGATCGAACTGATCTCGTCATATGTTTAAGAGTTGTTATATCATGAATTTTTGAGGTTTAGTAACTATTTTATATCATAGAATTTTTTGGTGTTTAAAAGGAGTTAAGTTTGAGAAGATTGGCAGAAGAGAACTACGCGCTGTGTCGTTAAGACAGGGCTAAAACCCAGACCCACCCATGTACCTCCAAACCAGAAACTTCTAGAGTGCACGAGTGTGCGACCATATTTCCTCACCTACGGGCTGAGAACTGTGCATGTTTGCATAGGGCTACTACGTAAGTTATTCCGCCTTTCCCAGTTTCCTATTTGGTTCTAAAATATTAGGTAAACTTTGCCAGTTTTAACGAGATCTAATAGGTAAAAAACTGTCGTTTTATCTTTTGCCAGCCTACTCATCCGATAGATAATGAGCGAAATCCCAATATGAAAATCCAGAACCGTTGTCTACTAAGAACTTCACTTAGATGAAGCAGATCGCCACCGTCCTAGAAACTCGTGAAACTTCCTAATACAATGGGTCCAGACCAGTTTGGCTCCAATTCTACAAACTTGTGATAATGACCTACGGTACTTCATATAGAGAAGAATCCTCGGAACAAAGACTTTCACATCCTATCTAATAGTCTCCTGTAAATACCCTGTTGTTATCGTTGGTATTTGTCATCTTTTGGTTTAAAATATATTCTCTTCAATTAAAATTAGGCCTTCCTTGTTGTGATTGTTCAAACCGTGCCTTTCCACGTACGTTTATTTCGTACAAGCGTACAGAATTGACAGTCATGCATTCAGTGTGCAGTGCATGATAATAGGGGTGCAGGGTGCACTTGATTATTTACATCTCCTCTGTGCACAGTACATGTACATGAATAATTTCAGATATTTCCTCTTTTGTCAGGAAATTCCACTCACTGTCCCTCATTCTTATCAACTCCCTAATCTGGACGGCTACCCTGCCGTCCTCCGCATTTACCTCCGTCTCAACGACCATATTGCTGACAGTTTCTCTTTCGATTATATACTTATCAATATCATACTTCCGACAGATTTTGTTGAGGTTTTTCCCTACAGTACTTCTGCCCTCTGTCCTTATTAAACTTGCACACAGTTTCATGTACGAATTTTCTGACGTTGTCATTTTTTCAACNAAATGGTCCATGGACCATGTGCTCACTGGGTTGGACATAATAGTCTAATGACAGAGGGAGGTACATATCAGTTATGAGCAATCTGGGTCGAGTCATTCCCAGGTAGGACTTTGATGATTTTCGGGTTACGCCACCTGGCGGCCATATGATCTGATCGGCCATGTCTAATTGGGCTGGAACTTCACATGCACATAAAGGTCATCTGCAGGGGGCCACATAGCACATTGGAGCGCTTTGGGGCAAGTTGTTCCTGAGTTACAGCACTTTGATGATTTTCGGGTTACGCCACCTGGCGGCCATATTGGATGTCCGATCGGGCTGGAACTTCACATGCACATATATATATATATATGTATGTTTATTTCGTACAAACGTACAGGATTGACAGTCATGCATTCAGTGTGCAGTGCATGATAATAGGGGTGCAGGGTGCATTTGATTATTTACATCTCCTCTGTGCACAGTACATGAATAATTTCAGATATTTCCTCTTTTGTCAGGAAATTCCACTCACTGTCCCTCATTCTTATCAACTCCCTAATCTGGGCGGCTACCCTGCCGTCCTCCACATTTACCTCCGTCTCAACGACCATATTACTGACAGTTTCTCTTTCGATTATATACTTATCAATATCATACTTCCGACAGATTTTGTTGAGGTTTTTCCCTACAGTACTTCTGCCCTCTGTCCTTATTAAACTTGCACACAGTTTCATGTACGAGTTCTCTGACGTTGTCATTTTTTCAACAAACTTCAGTGTTCTTCTTTCTAATTGAGTTTCTATACTTTCGTCCTCGATTATCAAATGTACCAATCTATTATGGGTTCTTGCTGGCACTCTCATCACCTTCCTGACGCACTTCCGCCAGGCGGTGAAAAGATTTTGAACTCGTCTATTTGTCAAATCCCAAAACTGACACCCGTACATACTTGTA
>NMRB01003286.1:32993-69685 GCA_002633025.1 Notospermus geniculatus | reverse complement strand
CGATCCCAAGATCTTTTTTGAGCTCCTGACCACACACCTTTTAAATTTATGTAGAACACAATGTATTTGTAATGTTGGTCAAATAAATATCACATCATATCATATCATATCTTGTCAAAAACTATGGCCCGTATTCTAGAAGCCCGAGCCTCCTTAACTTTAAGGTCCACTTTAAGCTTTTGTATTGCGCCCTGCAAACAATAGCTAAAGGTAAACCTTAGAGTTGAGGAAGCTTCTAGAATACGGCCCTATGTATCTTATACCATTGTTTGCTGTCACATTAGTACAGTGGTCCTGTAACGTCTTCTGGCCTGGGCCTATGCAGGGTCCCCCCTCCCCCCTCAAAAAATGGAACAATCATTGTTATGAAGAGGAAGGTTAGTTCCGGCAAGGACAGAGTTGATGGAACGACAACAACGAACGACTTCGAACTAATATTGTATTGATTGGAAATTATGGGCCCTAAAGAACAAGCATACTTCCACTACCCAGTGCCCTCAACGACCTATAGCAATGGATGGAGAATCTCTTTAGAAGAAAGAAGACACCAAGATATCCGGATTATTGTCGCTGCTGTGACAGGTGATATAGGCCTAGGAGGAAAATAGTCCCCTTTCATCTCTCATGAAGTCTCGGAATAATCGTCCGGTCAGGACATTTATCCCCAGGGACAAGGAGGCCATGAGCCCTGGTGGAGTATATCGCCTTTCTCAGGTGATTTTGCCGGGTCGTATACAAATCTAAATTTGATATATTTCATGGATCAACTCGGGATGATCAAAACGGAAATCTTTTGGGGTGGTTATGTTGTCGGTTGAATGCTTTTCTAAAAAAGCAAAATCGCTGTAACCGCTTACAAAATACGTTTCTACGAGGTCACGTGCCTAATGAATTGACCAATCAGCGTGAGGTTACATTCGCTATTTATCATTATTTAACATCAGGGAATCGGTGCTTAAATATTCTCTTTGGCACAGCAATAGAGTGAGAGAAGAAGAATATTTCCGTTTTGAGAAAGTGCAGTAGTGACCAAATCACAACCTTGTCTTCCAGTAGTGTAATGAGGAACCCGAAGTGCCGTTTATCCCGACAGGTCGGCGCTGCGATCGATGTGACCGAACCGACGTCATTGACGTCTTTTTATATGCTGTCGTTGCGGCATGGAAAAATCAGCTGTACATTTTTCTACAGGAAAAAATGAGATAAAGACGTTGCCGTGCGGCCAAGCGGGCTAAAAAGCAAAATCGCTGTAACCGCTTACAAAAGACGTTTCTACTAGGTCACGTGCCTTGAATTGACCAATCAGCGTGAGGTTACATTCGCTGTTTATCGGTGCTTAAATATTCTCTTTGGCACAGCAATAGAGTGAGAGAAGAAGAATATTTCCGTTTTGAGAAAGTGTGGTAGTGACCAAATCACAACCTTGTCTTCCAGTAGTGTAATTGTATTACTACGCCCATTTGGAGTGGCTGCATTGAAATACCGTGCGAAATAGCCCCTCAAGTTTTCATTACCCCCAAACCCAGAAATTTCACGGTGAACCCACAAAGAAAACTTTGTGGTTTGAAGTATAAGGTTAGGGTTATGTTGTGTCCGAACCGTTCCTTCCAACGAAACTCTGGGACCAATCTATGAGAACAGGCATCTCGCCATTTCTAATGGTAAATGCACTGGCCATGCATTACAGGTGCGTGACTAGGTGCTGACAGTAAGAAAATGGCGCCCGCCAAGGAGGGACAGACCGAATTGTCGGCCCGAGATAACATGGTATATTGACCGAGGCCGCTTTTGGTCGAAGTCAATAATGTTTTTTTCGAGGGGGGGGGGCATTTTGGTCTGTCCCTCGACATGAATTATCGGGGAATATAACGACGTTGAAATGTTTAAAGGTACAGTACCTGGCACAATGGACCTCCCTAAATCCGCGTACCTTCCCCGTACGTGACGAGGAAGGTAGGCTGGCATTCTCGTGATATACGTACCGCAAAAATGATGACGTCACAAAGTACAACGCCGCCTGACTTCAACCTCGTCCCCACAAAATAATGTTACCGTGCAGTGTAGTCTCACAACCGCGAAATTTGAAATCATTAACACCATAACATGAATGGTACCGCCATAATCTTACCTTGTTATTTTCTCGCGTGTCTGGGCTGGTATCTGCGCACAGTACCGTCAATGTATTCGTAACGGCAGTTACCAACGTGGAAAGCATATAGGGTACACTTATGGTTGAGAAAGTATTCCTCCAACAAGTACTTCACGTGGCGCAATCCGTGCTCATCCACCAGTTTCAGGCATCGGCACCACTCATAGAAAATAATGGGGTTCAGGCCATTCACATAAACAAACGCGCATATGAGCAACCGGTCCCAATGGCCTAGTTTGTCTTTGGCCTTGCCGTTGCTGTCGCAACGCCAGAACAATTTCCGAATTGAAAATGGCCACAATCTGGCTTCCCCTACAACTTCCTGTATGTCTTTCCACACAGTTGCTGTTGACGGCATGATTCGGAATCCAAAGTGGGGAGGCTTCAACGGAACGCCTTCCCATATATGTTGGACGGCTTTTCGTGTCATACCATTATTGTTGTAAATGAATGTTTTTCAACAATAAAAAATGCTCATTAACACGTGCTGATTTCACGTCATTTTATTTCCAAACAATAGCCCTACACATTCCAGGTCATTCGGCCATTTCGCTCCAAAGTTGAAACAACACTGGGGATTTAAAGTTGGAATGTGACAAAACTTTAGGGAAGACAAAGCCACATACACAGAATTACATATAAAATTCCTCCACCCAGTTTTAACTTCCCCTTACGCCCGGCCCTATAAAAGCGGAAGGCGATTTTGTTGTGGGCAAACGCATCCACGGCACGCTTGGCCACAATGGAGAAAGTTCACGCCGGTAATTTCCGTAATGCGAAAACGGGTGAAGCTGTCCAGCATCTGGATTTCTGCGACTTCACCAATCCATGGAATTTTTTCAACCTAATGACTTCGGAGAGGCAGGTAATCCATGGTTGGTTACGTGACCGTGGACTTCTTGCTGCGGATATGATATGCGCCCAATGTCCTTCCATGTGAAAACTGGTCGTGAGGAACAGCGTCCCCGATGGTTGGGCGTGGCAATGCCTGAAGAATCGCAATCACCGCATATCAATTCGGAAACACTCGTGGTTCTCGGGTTCACATTTTGCTCTTCAAGACATTATGATGTTCCTTAAGTGCTACCTTGATGGCAATAGTCTCCATAGATGTGCAGAATTCGCCGGCATCGACTATAAAAGAAGTGCCGTCGACTGGGCCTCTTTTACGAGAGAACTATTCAAAGAGTTCTTCTCTGCCACCATTTTACGTACTAAATTTCGTGGAGTTGTGGAGGTCGATGAAAGTCTGTTCGGTCGACGGTCGAAGTATCATAGAGGGAAAACAATGGGATTGAAGGTGTGGATAGTAGGACTCATTGAACGGGAGAGTAATAGGTAAGTTCATCGGCACATTACTTCGCACATTGTACAATGACGGAAAGAGCTGCATCATTACAGAAACCATGCGCCTGTTGAAATTTTCTTGTAGGCCTAACCATGGAATTTAGGGTCCCCAGTAAAGGTGCCCAGAGGACATTTTTTCCTTTTTTGACACATGTGTGGTATGGGCCACTGTTTCTTTGCTTCTGTTCCTGTCGCGGCTTATTCCGTCTTATGAACACCGTCAGTGGAAATAAGTACCAAGGAAATAAGTACCACATCTTGGCGTGTCACCCCCAAAACTTTCCAAGCCCCTATTTGCTTTAGTCCGTCCCCAACGAAACCCTTGACGCAAAGGTAAGTTCGTAGGGGAGTCGAAGTGTGTATACTCTAGTTTCATCGATTTAAGACCGGTTCATTATAAGTGCCTGTGACCGCCCCCGTGCAACACAGCGTGAGGCCCACGGTCCCTTGTTGTTCATTGGCGCACATTTTCTACTCGTGCTGGTGGGATGAAAGTGACTNCTACATCTTTCCCAATTATCTATTGATGGACAGCCATAACAACGAGCAACTTCATCCCCTTGGTACCAAACGAACGCCTATGAGCTACAAACCCGAAAATCACCTACACTATAAAAATATCAGCAGCGATCCATAAAGGCCTTCGTCGTGTGCTGCCGCCTGTCGGCGGGTTCCGGGATCATTGCGTCCAGGTGGCGGAGAACAGTGACGCTCTCCATTGTCCATTCTCCAGTATCCAGGGTTTGTCGACGTGTAGGCACCTTTACTGGCTACCATCAGGTCTGCATTGTAGTCGTTTAATTTTTCTCGCCGCCAATCATAGGAACGAACGGTATGTACGACTCTCTCGCTGCATTGAGATATAAAACATTCCTGGTGGGACACCTGCTGCTGCTCCGGGAGATAAAGAAATGGCACCTGAGCACATGCAGAGTGCGGCAAGGAGTCGAATTCGCTACCTTAAAGGGGCTTTACAGGTCGACATTGCGTCTTGAAGCAACTCGCTGCAACTAGCTTTCCAGCGATGGCGACTGATCAGTTGCTTATTGAACGGCGATATTTCATTAAAAGTCACGTGACGTATACCGAAAAAAAGAAACGAAGTGGCTATTTATCAAGCCCGGCTCGCTAAACAGTACGCAAAATTGGGCTTAAACGTAGAGCTCTCCGTATTTCCGGAGCCAGGTGATAAATACTCTAGTACTGTCTTCAGTGTGTTGATTGGCACATCGCAAAGATGTGGAGCCTACACCCCTGAGGTCGAGGGTTCGATTCCCATGTGGTCATGATATTTTTTCATTTTTTTTCTTTTTCTTGTTTTCCTTTTCTCAGAAAGTTATGTTGACTTTCCGAAATTTCTACATACATGTAGAACAACTGGTTAATTATTTTTTCTTAGTGGTGACACTGATAAAATCGTCTACAGAATCGTTGCATCATCCTGCTGGGCACACCCTGGTGGTGTTCCGCCTATTCTGACCCACAAACCCCAGCGGATTAATCTTGAGACTGACGAAAACCGAGAGTATGAAGCTAGGCATGCGACCACAGTGTGTAAGAGTTGGGTCATCACACAGAAACAAGGTTTGAAAAAGGGATAAATTGGCTTCGGAGCCGGAGACCCCCATGTTGCGAGCAATGAAGCATCACCACCGCACTGCCGACTTCCGAACTAAACAAGCTGAAGCCATTGCATATTCATGAGGAGGCGTGTCTTTATTGCCAGCTCGACGAACAATGCTGAATTTGAAGCCTGCTTGTCAAGCTTGCTCGATAAATAACACTGAATCCTCGTACTCCTCATCGAGCGGCTTGACAAATAAGACCGAAAGTAGTGCTTATTCATCGAGCGGCTCGATAAATAAACCCGGTCAAAAAGAAAATGACGGCAGAGGAATGGAGCGAGGGTATGGAAGACGCGCTGTCGACATGAGCATGCTGTTCGAGGTAACTGCCAGTTGCTCCGAGTTCCTCTCAATCGCTGAAATGTCGACCTGCGCGTGATGGTTTTCTTGATCTGCGACGGATCAGTCGAGTTGCTTCAAGACGCAGTGTTGATCTGTAAACCCCTTAAGCCTAGCGTTCATCGCACTTGCGACTGGATACAACTAGTCGCCACTGAGCTAGCTGGGAGGATCTAGCTGGAACTGGAGGCAACTGATCAATCGCCACAAACGGTCGATGGACAGATCGAAGCACACTTGCGACTCGCTGTAACTGAGAATTTGCCAGTCGGCGCGAGTTGCAAATGTTCAACTTTCTAGCGACCAACTGCATCAAGTTTCGTTCAATCGCTGCGATGCACGGGGGCTTGCGACTGATCAGTGCCAGTTTTCTGAACCAAACCATGTCTCATCGAGTCTCACGCCCCGGATGTTTGCTGAGTTGCTGCCAATCGCAAGTGCGATGTCCGCGGTCAGGACAAGACGACTGATTGCATCCTCCTAGTTTTTTGCGAGGTGCTGAATTTGCGATGTGCGCATATCACCAGCGACTGGTCGGATCAGTTGCTTCCAGTCGCAAATGCGATGTACGCTAGGCTTTAGAGTTACCGGCAATATGCGACACTTTGCTAGCTCTGGTTGGAGCAAAAGTGGCATTGGATTGCGCGTAGAGTATAGTAAACATCATTGAGGTTTGAGAAAATAAACGATAAACGAGAACGATATAACGATATGGTCACGTGGCCTTCAAATTGTACTCCATTAGTGTGACGGTATTGTGGTAGGCCTACCGTTTTACATTGATCGTTCATTTCCTTAACCTCTCTATTACACGTAACTTCAATATCACGGCTGTTACGATATATAATCAATCTTCTGAACGAATCTTTCTACTCCGTGCAGGTTTTGCCTTTAAAAGAATGGTGTCAAGTTCTCCTCATAGTTGTGATGTGACATTTGTCTTTCATCATCGTGTGATGTGTGTTTTCAAATGCATCCTGAATAAATCATGCCGCCTGGTCCACGTGATATTCACAGGGAAGTCTATTGGTTGTCGACTGTTCTCGAGTATCCAGATGTCTCGTGTTGATAGGGAGTCGAGGAGGTGTTCTGCATGGAAACTCCAGGCTTTGGAGTTCGTTTGAAGTGTAGTCAAGACACAAAGGAAGAAGTTAAGTGGCAAAATAGCCAGGGAACATGAGTGCGCGGCATATTTATCGTTTCGGCGTCCCCCCCCTCACCCACCCACCACCACCACCACCACCACTATCTTGGATTAGTAAGGATATTCGTGCAGGTGCACTTGTCCCGTAGCCAAACCAAAACATATTGATGTCAGTGATGCGATTGTTGGGGGGGGGGGGGACGGTTTGCGGCCAAACAATGAATTGACTGAACTGACTGAAATACACCCCCGTACCACCTACATTCGCCAACAGTTTAGTTCTTTCTTCATGAACTTCTCCAACATCTTTGATTCATTCGATCGTAAAAACCGCTAAACGACTATCACACAAGGCCTGTCGGTGATTTTGGTTTTGAACAATTTAGTATTGTTTTGATAAAAGACAAACATACTATCGGTGGGTATTGCACCTCAAATTTCGCCCAAGACCCTCTACAAAGCACCTCGGTTTTTTGCCTCATTTCGGTACACCTGAAGAAGTTGCGTTCAAAACCAATGACCTACGGCTTGATCTTAATTCTTTAAACGCACCGGCGGTTTCGCATCCCTCCCCGTTTACCGATCCTAATGTAATCAATGGTTCTTCATGCGCGTTCCCTCGGTCACCATTGTACTGTGTGCAGTGGAGAAGGAAGCAAGGCCTAAAGAATCTCTGATATTCTCAGGATGCGTTTACCCCGGCGTCCTCCAATGAAACTGCTTCGTTCAGGCGATTCTCAGAATATGCGTGTTAGAATATGCGCAATCAGTGATCTGCCTGCAGGAAGTCTTCGAGGGCCATAGCGACGGATGATTCTACCAGCCACCATGGTGTCCTGTGTGTCGAGATATGCCGAACATGTTTCAGCCAATTAACAATTATCATTCTGATTTATATGTAACTAACAGGAATGAACGACATTTTGTGTAATGCCTGTATATGTATTAGCATCAAATACTGTGTTTAGAGGTTCATTTGTACAAAGAGGATTTGTTATAGGCCTATACGTGAATCAAAATTAATATTCACAACCTTTTTCATGAGGTAGCATCATCAAAATAGTGAATTTCAATAGATCACTGAAAAAGGCAATGCAAACAAATCACGACGATTCTGTCCAGATAGGGGGCCTATTCCTTTCTTTCCAAAGCATTTCAATAGCTTGTTCAATACGTTCCCGTTATCGTTTCGGGCTATTTGACACTTTCTCAAAAAAATGCGAAACTTAATGAAGGCCCTACAGTGAAAAAAGAATAGTCAGATGAAAACTTTTTTTACATTGTACGCTTGGGACAAAATCTCCTTTGAGAGAATCAAGCAGCAATATGGAATCCATTGAAAGATTGCGTGTGATTCGAAAACAGACCGACAGGTTCGCCCTACATCTCTCAGGACAAGTTCCAGAACTGGCCAGTTTACTTGTCACGGACCAAGCAATGGCAGTTGAGAAAACTGGCCGAGCTGGTAGGCCTACATATTCTGAAAGCTACCCAGAGAGAGAGTGGTAGGCCTACATATTCTGAAAGCTGCCCAGAGAGAGAGAGATGTTCACTGACAATGAGGTGCGCCCGACAGCGTAAGAGTCCTCAGTTACGTACCTATCAACTGAGTTTATTTCTAAAAATTAGTTTGTGGTTCAGTGTGGTTGGTCGGTCATCAGGAAGACGCCATTTTGATGTTGATCATAAATATTGAAAAATTGGGAAATAAAAAAAATTATTGACAGTAAAATGGTTTTACTTTTCTGTTTTCACTTTGTTGGTTCTACCAAAACTTTCGTAGATTGTGTCGGATGGATCGAAATGAAGTACTGATGAATGGCATTGAGTATCCATAAAAATATATGTACACTCATGGAAAAAAGTAAATGGACAGCAGTTTTTCTTGAATATCTCCAAACCATTGCGTTGTAGGAGACTGAGCCTAACATATGTGTTGGTTTTACTTTTCTGTTTTCACTTTGTTGGTTCTAAATAAAGTTTCGTAGATCGTGTCGGATGGATCGAAATGAAGTACCGGTACTGATGAATGGCATTGGGTATCCATAAAAATACAGTGCAACCTCGCTATAACGAACTGCTTGGGATCCAAGGGTAAAGTTCGTTATAGCGAGGGGTTCGTTATAGCGAGGAAACCGAAAAGGGCGAGTCTTTATGGTCAATGGCAATGGTCCGAGAATGTACACTGACATGTGTGCACTGAAAACGCTGTCAGTGTCACTGAAATAAATGAAAGTTTGTATGCAAAGAGCCTCACTCCAGCATTACGTCCACAGACATGGCGGATTGACGTGATGTGTCAAATTTCCCGCCGTTGTCGATCCAACAATTTGGTCAAGTTCATTTCATCACTTCAAATTTGATCCTGTGCGGCTGCCACTGCCTTGGCGTGTAGTGCACCAAATAATAGATTAGCACACTGTAAATCCAGGTGACGCGTTTAGCGTTTAGTTTTGTGTTTAACAAAACACAACTTAACACATTACGTGAATATAACTGAACATATCTATGGAGAACTAAACGCGTTTATATGTTTAAAATATGTTGCATATTCCCGTTTAGTTTCGTGTTCAGACTTTAAACATTTTAGATTTACAGTGCAGTAAGGGGTATAGTTTCGCTTCGCCTAGGAATGAATTTCCACATGCACTCTGCAGGAAGCTGGTAGGAAGATAACATTCAAAAACATTTTCTCAATCTTGAGGGGTAGTTCAGATATGCAGGGAATAATAATAATGATAATAAGATGAATTTATATACCGCCGCTTTTAAAATCAATTGTCAGCGGCACTTCACAGTAAGCAATAAACTAAATGACAGTTAAAACATGGCATAAAAATGAAAGTTTACATAATCAGCCAAAATGGGCTTTAAAAAGATGGGTTTTAAGATACTTTTTAAAAGTTTGATAATTATCAATGGCTCTGAGTGGTGCTGGAAGGGCGTTCCGGAGCCATGGAGCAGCAATACTTAAAGCCCTATCCGCAGCTGACTTTTTGGTCGCAAATGTCCCGTCGAGGATTGGGGCAGTGTTAGCTCTTGTCGACTTCCCGGCGGCCTGAGTAGTCGGCTGGAGATAGGTAGGGCCCAGACCGTGCACGGCTCTGGACGGGAATGTCAGGATCTTAAATTCCAATTCTAGCCTGCACCGGCATCCAGTGAAGGCGCCTCAGAACAGGAGATATGTGCTCATGCCTCTTGGTACTGGTCAGAAGCCTGGCTGCTTGATTTTGCAGTTTCTGGAGACGATTGATCTCAAACGGTACCGTGGCAGGCCAAAATAGAGAGTGTTGCAGAAATCTAACCTGGATGTAATGAAAGCATGTACAGATGTAGCTAGAAGATCAATTGGAAGGTACTTTTTGGCAGCGGCAATTTTCCGGAGATGATAAAACCTGTGGAGACAACATGAGAAATTTGGTTACGGAATGTCATGCCATTGTCAAATAAAACTCCAAGATTCCTGGCAGTGATACTACGGTTAATGTTAGGCATCACCAGTTTTAATGGTGATGTCATTGGGACACCGATGGCTTTGAACATGTGACCACAAAAGCAAGAACTCTGTTTTTAGGTCGTTGAGCGTAAGTTTATTCGTTGTCATCCACAGACGAATATCATGAAGACAACTCAATCTTTGTGATGACAGAAGGCAGTGAATTGACGTCGGTAAATCTGAACGCATGCAAATTTGTGTGCCATCTGCAGAGATGAAAGTCAAGATGGTGGTCCCTCATGACCTCTGCAAGCGGGCGAGTATAGTTAGAAAACAGGAGCGGAACCAAAACACTGCCCTGCGGGACACCAAATCTAATATACCCCTGTCACACTTACATGTAGTTCGAATCAGCAGGAATCCAGCAGAACCAGCCGGAATGAGAAAATTTGCAAAATTCGTGCTGGATTCGGGAGAGAATTAGCTTTGAAAGATTGCACTTCAAATACTTGGAACGCACTTCGAATTCACCTCAAATTTGGTCAGATCTCGCAGAATGGCTGCAGAACATGTTAAGAATGTCGAAGAATTCACGAAGAATGCCTCTCGAATCCAAAAAATGCACTTGGAATGTACTTCGAATGTAACAGGAATTTCCCGAGTGCATCTAGAATGCCGCAAAGATGGTCCCCGACAGGCTGCTGAATCTAAAATTTCAATGAGTCTGAGCTCAATGGACCCTGCATGGACCTTTGGATTCTCTCCTTCGAATGCGATCAGAATATTTCAAATGCTGTTGGAAGGCTGTCGGACTAATTAGAACGCAGTCGGACTATTTAGAACGCAGTAAGAAGCAGATAGAATACACTTCAAATGCTGTTCGATATTTCTCCACTTGGAATGCACCTCGATAGTTTTGAGCATGTCCAAAACATTCTGACAGACCACAGGAATGGGCCGGAACATTACGAACGCAGTCGGACTCCAGTCAGAATTTTTAGAATGCACTTCGATAGTCCAGGAATGAACTTGTCGTTCCGACGGCATTTCTGCTCATTCTGCCTCTAGTGTGACGAGGGTATAAGGTTGTGTGGTTCTGAAAGGGTGTCACCAACTTTAACTCTAAACTGGCAGTTTGATAAGTATGACCTGAGCGATGAAAGTGCCACCCCACCAATTCCGAAGTCGTCTCGAAGCCTGTCAATCAAGATACATGTACCATGGTCAATAGTATGGAAAGCAGATGACAAATCAAGTAAATACCATAACGACACCGTCCTTTCTGTCAAAGCTTCTCAGAACGTTATCTGTGATACAAGTAAGGGCAGACTCGACACTATATGCCCAGGTCTGTAAGCAGACTGGTTTGGTGTATAGAGATTATGTTCCCGGAGGTGTCTATGAAGCCGAGAAGCAGCCACCCGCTCCAGGAGTTTCGAGACGTACGACAGATTGGAGATGGGCCTGTAATTCTTTAGATCTGACTCATCTGCACCTTGTTTTTTTCAAAATGGGGGTGATGATAGCAGGTTTCATAGCATGTGGAAAAACCCCATTGCTGAGAGACTCATTTAGAAGTTCAACCAGTTTTGGAAGAACGGATGGTAAAATATTTTTTAATAATGAGCCAGGTATCGGATCAAGCACTGATGTTTTGACCGTAGTGCTTCTGATAATCTTGTCAAGCTCGGTCACCGTAGTTAGTGGGCTCAAATTCGGACATAAGCTGCTGTTTGGCATGGTCCGCATATGCATGACTGTGCGGATGGTGGGGCAAAACTGTCTAATTCCTTGTTGACAATCTTTTTCTCAAAATACATGTACATGTATGATGCAAACTTATTAGCCAAATCAGAGTCACATATTCCAGCACTTGACAGACCAGTGTGCCCCGAGCGGAATCCGTGAGCCTTGCAAACGTTCGGAAAAGATCTTGCTGGGTGTTTTTGGAATTTGAGATTAGAAACAGAGCGCTTGGCCTCTTTGATGGCAGCTGAGGTGGCTTTAACCAGATTCACATGAATTTCCCTGTGGACAGCAAGTTTGGTACATTGCCAGCGAGCCTCACAACGCCTGCGTAACACCCGGGCGGCAAGCACCTCCTTGGACATCCAAGACTGTCGACGAATAGGGTTTACCAGTTTTTTTAGGAGCATGGCTGTCAAGGGTGGATTCAAGGGCACTGCGAATGCCCTGCAAGGCTGCATCAGGACCACTCGGACCACCCTGGGAAAGCGAATCTAAGACATCATGGGCCGCAAATACAACTCATGTCGTCGCTATCACACTCTAAAAAAATTCTTGTCGTACTGACAAGCTGGAACTCGTTCTCTGCCATGTGCTTAAATTGACAGGGTTTATCTTGTCAGTTGACAAGTTTTCAACTTGCCATCCTCGGAAAAGAGACATCTTATCTTTGAAACAATAATACGTCCTGTCATTCAGGTTAAATATGAAAAAATAAAGATAAAATTCAGCGCCAAGAGACTGTTGTAGGCCTACGTTAGTTACAAGTACTAACAACAGCTACGTATGACAGAAAACCCTACTTAATTTCTAAGCCTACGATGGGATTCGAACCTATAATCTATGGAACCAACATACAAGCTACTAGACCTAACCCCTAAACCCACTCGAAAAATGAGGCAACGATGCTGACAGCATGCTTACTCACGTTTGAAATTGAGCGATGGATGTGTGGGGTGCGCATGCGCAATAATGTCCTGCCACCTACAACTTATAACTAGAGACCTTGTCAACTGAACTCGTCACAGAGATGTGCAATTCGCCATGATAAGTAAATCGTGTCATGTATGACGTAACTCGTCAGACTGACTAGCACGTTGTCAATATTCAGACAAATTGCGGTGACAAGAATTTTTAAAGAGTGCATGAAAGGTGGACTCCAGGACCCATATTCATAAAACTACTTAAGTCTAAGTATGACACTTATCCTGTGTTCAACACAAAAGATAAGTACCCCACATAGACTTAAGTAGCTTTATGAATACGGGGCCTGCCGTCTGACTCAACAGAGACACAAGATTAAGCCTACAAGTAGGCCAACCGGTGTAATCTAGAGTCTAATGTCCCCCAACAATACGTTTACGGATTAAGCGGCATCATTCAATTGCACTCTAGAGAGACCAAGACCCTTAATCCCGTGACAAACAATGCAGGGGACATCAGGAAGACGGGGGCATTAGATTCTATCACACCTGTCTCTACCTACACTTACTGGCCATAAGTATTGAAACATAGGTTTTTTCTTAATTTCTCGGTAGTCAGTCATCAGTCTTCGATTTCCAAATGTGGATGTGATACTTTGAACGGTAATAATGTAGGCCGACATGCACCTCAACACTGGAGTATGTGATGGGGACAAGTTCAGAAAGGAGTGGAAGTCCTTGAAATGCCAGTTAGTTTGCCGTACGTTTGATTTTAAGCGAACGGTTATGGGTTCTACAGTCTTGCAGTTAATCGGTCATCGAACCAGTGAACAACAAAACATTCCAGATAGAGGGAGTGAGATTACAATTACACCGTCATTTCTAGGGAGCACACGAGCAGAGACACTTGACTATTACCGTCATTTTGATGATAGGGTAGGCTGCTGGCGTAAATTCATAAAACCTCAGCCGTTAAGTCAACATCGTATAATGTATGTAGTAGGTACAGTAATGGACATACGAAAGTTTATCTATGCCTGATACCTTGAATATTTCAAATAATACTGGGCCAATTTCAACACGGCTTGTTTCAAATGAAAGTGCCTCTTGATGATCATCTTTCTGAAAAATTTTGAAAATTGCGAAATATCGTCATTATGAAAAAAAATGTAGCTCATCAGAAAAAAGGTAAAAATCAATATGTAATTCTATAATGATTGTTTTTGTGGTTTTAATAGAGTGGAACTTTCTGAGGATTGTGGGATTGTTTCAGCAAAATATTATGTTGAGTGGTTGCTGAGATATTTTTGAGATAATCAACATTTTGACAATTTGCGATTTTCGTGCGTTTCGGGAAATTTTGATGCCATTAGATAAAGCTAACCTCAGAATATGTGTTTACACAGTTGTGGAACTTTTTCTGCGTTAACCGGGCAGAAATATTGCACACATGCCTTTTTCAAAATATCAAAATGTTTCTACATGTATTTTGAAAAATATTCTTAACTTCTAAGCAGTTTACGCTAAAAGTTCCAAAACTTCATACTTCATACTTTTTAGGTGAGCTGTCTACTGATATCAAAATTTTGTGAAAAATTGGAAATTCAGTCTCAAATTATCGAAATTTTGATTATCTCAAATATGTCCGCAACCACATTTTGCTGAAACAAAGCCCAGAATCGTTAAAAAGTTTCAACCTACTAAAACTGCAACAAAAAACACAAAGTAATTACGTATATATAATAAAAATGTTGATTTTTAGGATTTTTTTCTGATGAACTATTACATAATTACGATACTTCAAATCTCTAAAATTGTGATGCAGATATATGACCAACAAGGTTACTTTCATGTCGATTTAACAATGTTAAAATTGACTCAGTAATATTTTTTATCACGACCCTCTAACCGCTACGTCATTTTATTCTAAAGGCATCAGAAACATTTATATAGAACCATTGTTCATTTTCTACTACAATTCCATCAGGACAATCTCATAGTTTGTGTTGAAAAACTTGTGAATTGTCAATTGATAAATGAAATCAGTTCTTTATGACTCTGTTACTGCATTGAAAAGTGTGTCATGTTGACTGATCGTACAGCGACAATCAATAGGCCTGCTTTAATGACTAGCTGAGTGTTTCATTTTGAGAAGATCCTTGCTAGTCAATGCGTAGGTTGGCATCCTCGTGTCGCGAGTGAACAGGCTCCCTTTGGTGAATACCGCTCCGTCACGATTGCCAAAACAATGGGTCATATGAATAAATACTAGTAAATGCTTTCACTTGAATTTTGCAGCACAAATGCACCAGGCAATGCTATACAAATCTGAAGTAAAAGTATTCGCTGGTCTTTATTCATATGACCCAATGCCTCGGGAGTTTTCAATGAGATTGCTGCAAGAGAAAGCGACGGCTAATCGGGCGATCCTTTGAAACATGTGAAATGCCTGTTGGGGATGGTACGTTTACCGAAGTCCTGTTACACCTATGGTTGAATAAAGGCTCTTGTCTTTTTTCTCATCTTCCGCATGTTTCCGTATGTTGCTTCGCCTATATTATGATTGCACGGTTATAGTTGTGTAATCAACTGCATGGCGGTGCTTTATACTGTGGATCATGGTGGCCGCTCTCAGTCCACATTTGAAAGTCTCTTACGAGGAAAGTGTATGATTATTCGCTTGTAATTCAGAGCCAACCACAAAAAGAATGAGACGCTTATTTTTCGTTTATCTTTATATCTGTGTTTGTGTCATTTCTGACGTAACTACAAACAAAAGTGTAGCGACAAATAAAAAGGGTAAGAAAATCATTCTGCGCTCTACGACAGCATATTTCACGTTCCAGATTTTTATTCGGCAGTTTTTAAAAATAATCAGCTGGCACGAATCGTCATTGTGGCTAGTCGTTGGATTTTAGCGTTTGCTCTCTGTGTTCAAACCACAATAATCATGATAATGTACTGTTGCAAGCATTCAAATACTAGTAGGCCTACCTGTTCGTTCTTTCTCACGGGACCCAGGAGTATGTGACCACATGGAAGGTTCTCGCATCACTGGATGGATGGACCTGACGAGTCTGCCTTTTCTGCAGCGATGTTTTATCGAGCTCTCTTCGTTTTTGCAGCTATTGTTTCGATACGATTTGACAGCGATGACACTGGCTTAAGGTAGGCCATATACTATGGGCCATATTTTAGAACGTTCCTTAATGTTAAGGTCGACCTTCAGTCTATCGTTAAAACCATCGAGAACAATAGATTTAAGGTGGACCTTAATGTTAAGGCATGTTCTAAAATACGGCCCTATGTCATTGGTAAAACCATAACTCTGGCGTCATCGTCACATCCTCAGAAATTGGAATTCTCCACATCTTCACGACCGCCGGTATTTTTTTACAATGTACCTGCATGGCGATAGACCACTGGTTGGAACATGCACCGATTAGCAACAAACTCTGATGCGGCGTGGAGAAAACGCGACTTTCCACGGAATTCCGCTAGACATAATTTGGTGGTCTGCAGTTTATACAGTACTATTAACTGGTGTGAAACTTGTCACGTGGATCATCCCCTCCCGTCCCCTCCCCTTATCTCTTATCATATTGGCACTAGCCTAGATACGAGGTAGCAAGGTGGTTGGGCTACAGGAACAATGCCGCTGTGGCCGCGATCCAACTGCTTTGCTTGGTGTTATTTCATTATTATTATACACTGCATGTGTTAAGGCCAGTGTATAGTTTATTCCATTGTTAAAAGCTATAATTACAGTTTCGTATTCTTGGCGGATTTCCGTGGAATTCCGCGTTTTCTCCATGCCGACTCTGATGAAATTGTGCATGTCGGTTTCAATCTACATGATTTGACGACCATGATTGATCGAGGTAGTTGACACGTGGTGCCGCTGTCAGAATGTATCGCGGATCATACAACTGCATAGGGCCGGCCGTGTCGATTTAGAGGAATCAGAGGAATCGAAGGAATCACAGTCTGCAGCCCATCAGTCACTAACGATCACACGACTATCATGTACTAAATATATAAATCGAAGTGGTTATTTGCACAGCTAACTGCTGTGTATGCAGTACGAATAATTTTCTTGCATGCACGTTCAGCTAATTAATATTCATGCCCACCGATAAGCATGTCTCGATGTAACGCCGTCGTTGCCAGAGATGTCTCGGTAGCTCAATCGGTTAGAGCGTTCGCATTATACACCGCAGGTCCCCGGTTCGACTCCCGACTGGTACGAATTTTTTTCGCCGCTTTTCCTGTCTTTTTCTTTTCCTGTATTTTTTCTTTTGGCTTTTTGTTTACTGAAAGTACTCGGAATCCACCGAACGGCAATTTTCAGGGTGTTTGTGTCATCCAGGAAAATTAGGAAATTAGAATGAATAATCTACTTGGCAAACATGTTTGCTAGAAACCCGGCGGCAGAAAAAAAAGACGTGGAGGAGGACTGCGAAACAAAGTTATTTTCAGAAGGCCCTGGCGATGATGAGGAGCAAGATTTTATCAAGTTCGTTGCCTGCCGAGCTCACGCCTTTCGTCAAGCACATAAGCTTCCGCCGTCATACAGTATTACAGATTAGGTCCAGATGACCCTAATCAGGCCTAGGCCTAATTACTGCGTGGTGTGCACAATGAAAAGACCTATACGACCCTAACCCAAATTAGGGTTATGATTCGACAATAGGCTACCTGCCCTTTCCATCAAGTGTATGATGGTGAGTTGGCAGAGCAATGATTTTTTTAGCAAGAAAATGTAACGTCGATCAGTGTTCCCCATATTTCTGTGTTTTTCTTACTTTCTTAATTACAGAGGTGGTGACAAAATGTTTGAAGAGTGGTATTCTGGGCAGATTACATGTAGGTCAAAAACATCTCGCCATGCACATAAGGGCACTTGCCCATTAAAAAACGCCGATCTATTGAGCAAAAAATGAACAGGTTTGTGTCTTTACCAAAAGGAGAAATTGGATTTGGTAACCCCCCACGCCAGCAATGAAGCACCACCATGCTGTTTAAAATCACAGCTTTCTATCCAAGACAATTCCCGTCCTTATTTCTACAGCGAAAGTAGGCGGAGTCTGTTATTATACAGTAGACGGAGTCTGCTGTGCACATAAGAAAATCCGTACGTACTGGACGCACAGCAGCTGTGCCTCCAAGTGCTATAACCTGCCTTGCATACACAGCTGCTGTGCAAATAAACCCGGCCTATATAAATACAGCCACGTGATCGCGTTAATATCATAATAACTTTAGTGGAACTTGCAATTCGGCCCTTTTTCTCCTAAAGCGTTGGCATTCGACCCTCAAGTCATTAGACTCTCTTATCACCAACCTCGATCATGATGAGTTTATTACAACAACTCAATTACAATAGCACAGGAAATGTTGTGAATTATCTATTATGGTATGGTGATTTTCTGGATCTTCCAGCCCGATTCCTCTGATTCCTTCGATTCCTCCGATTCTTCTAAATCGACATGGCCCTGCACATCCTCTTGCAACAGGTCCTCTAAAACGCGCTCCCCTACTCGCACGTCCGAGGCCCTGTTGAAATTGGCGCCATTTCGCTGTGGAACTAGCGACAGAAAATCTGTCGCTGAATACAACCAATCACAGCGAAGCTTCTATCCCGCCATGGTCACTCCCAAATATGCTGGTTTCAAACATTCCTCGATTCGCTGACAAACTCGCTGGATTTTTTAATATTCCTGAATTAACTTCGCGTCAAAATGATTCTATCGGATTATCTGGATAACAAGTTAGTATCGACGGGTCAAAACACGAAGGTATGATCCAGTTCATGTGTTTGGGGCAGCTATCATTCCGACAGCATGCATATATTATGGAATGAGATACATTGCTATGAGACTGGTACCCGGTAACTCATAACACCAGATATATGTGCATACGTTACAGCACTAGGCGCGATGTCTGCCCATTACATCAAGTGGCGATCCCCCACTGCATTGCATGGTTTATTCGTGAATTACCAGTTGGCGAGTACACATGAGGGAACAGCCCTCTTCCCCACCGAAACGGGGTGGGTTTCCCCAGGGCATTGTAACGCGCTATGCAGAGTGGAAATGCCCTGGGTTCCCAGGATGGGCCCTGCATAGGACGCCATCTACATGATCTATGGAATGTGGTTATCTCTCGGTCTCGAGATAGTCCACACAGTAGTTGACACATTCAGATCTGTCGGTCTCGAGGTAGATCTACTCAGCAAAGTCGACATCGTTCCCGAGGACTCAACAGTGTTGACAGCCTCCAGCTAGTCTACATTGACATGCAAATATCCAGCTGCAAGTGTCTGTTACAGAACCTGTCTCGCGAATCCACTCCAGTATCGACAAGGATGTAACACTTTTTATTCATGGGCTCTAGGATTTTCCAGGCACATTTTAAATAGTTTTTAAAAAATTTTACATAAACCTTCATCAAGCTTATCAAAAGCTGTAGGCCTACACCGCCGGGTATATTTTATAGGTGGCCCTTATTAATGTGATGTCCTTTAATATCAGGTTCACCGAAAACACAATTTACAAAGGATCAGAAATTTTCTGCAAAGTCCTGCACAAAAGTAAAAGTAACAACGTGCTATACCACCCTTCGTTTAACTTTTTTTTAATCAAAATGCTCTCGATTGCAACATACACGTGGCTTTGGAAGCCAAGATTAAGAAAACAGAAAACCTCAGCTATATTTTATATTCACGATGAGGAAAATTGGATTACAGCAGAGTATGATTTCCACATCCCTGGCTTTTATACCTGCGCGGGAGTTCCCGGCCATGAAGTGTGTTATTACTTCATTGAAAAACCTCTCTTTCACCAATGGCGTTACACTGTAGTGACCGTTGACAGAACCAAAACTGTGCGAATGAAATTCTTTCTGAACGGTCATGAAATAAAGAGTCAAAACATCGGGATCAATGATTGCACACATACAGCCAACGAGATGAAAATTGCGTTCGGGGATGGCCCCTCGTCGATTGCATTTTCAAATTTTGCAATATTTGCAGGTATCTTTACCTGTCGTGATGTCCTATGGTTCGACAGGAATGTTGGTAGGTATACCATTCAACTGAATTAAAAGGTTTCTAACGTTTAAGTAATCTCTTGTGTCCAAAAATGAAGCCTTTCTCTGTCAATAGTAAATCCGTTACAAATATTGATAAACTTCTCAAACCCTCTCCACATAGGATTCATTGGAAAGTTGTCTGAGAGCTTTCCATGGAATACCGATGTGACAGGGTTTAACGCACCCTTCAAGCTTTTTTCATTATTTCGTGTTGGACAAACCGCTCTTGCCAGTGCAAGGGCGGCGGCATTTTTATTTTACAGGACCTTTCAAAATGAACTGATGCGCCTTGAAATTTAGGTAACATTTAGCTAATTTTAAGTGGACGTAATTTAGACATTAAGNATGTAGCCCCCAAAAAACAAATTAAGGCCATGGGTAAGTGATCGATTTCATGACAATGAAGCAATTTCTATTCTCAACTTTAGCATAGTCAAGAGACCATACGGTAAGATATGCCACATATAGATTCTCTGTTGTAGATAAAACCATTTCGTAACAGGCCCCTGATGGCAAGGCTCCAAACGAATTATGCAAGGCTCCAAACGAATTATGCAAATCCCCAGAATTCAGAGGCTGCCGAATGTGGGTTTTCTCGTGCCTGTCGATTCTGTGTGGGATTCTGTGCGCCCTCCTGGCGTCATGGGGTATATCATGTTCTGAGCCTTCCTTTTGAGGTGCTTGCAGGGCGTTTGCAATTCTCTTGCTCGTCGCATGGGGGGCTTTTTGTGCGGATAGGTCAGATTTAAGGTGCCTACAGGTCGACCTTGCGTCTTGAAGCAACTCGCGGCAACTAGCTTTCCGGCGATGGAAGCAACTCGGAGTGACTGGTCATTCGGATTTTGTCGACCTGAGCGCGCTTGCGTCTCCGAGCAACTGCCGGATCCGCTAGTTGAGCGTGCTGTTCGAGGATTGCCAGTTCCTCCGAGTTCCTCTCAATCGCTGAAATGACGACCTGCGGGTTGTAGTTTTCACCCCGAGGCCCATCAGGGTCTTCGGGGTATTGTCATCACGCTGGCGTCTGTCTGTGCGTCTGTCGTCGTCCGTCGTCGTCACGCAAAAACGGCGTGAACGCTCTAACTTGAGAATGCTTCGGAATTTTCATCTCAAATTTTGTATGGTGATACCTCATGACATGACGCTTCTCGCTATTGAAAATCGGCCTGATCTGATTCCTACTTTGGCCACCAGAGGGGCACATAGTGAAAACACAAAATTTGCGATAACTCCTAAACTGGTCATAGAAACTTCATGAAATTTTTATGGTGGGTGTATCCAGTCAGGGCACACAACATATCAGACGGGTTTTTGATTCGACCTACATTTCAAGGTCGCAGAGGTCAAAAGCTGAAATCTGATTGGTCAACGACGTGAACGCTCTAACTTGAGAATGCTTTGGAATTTTCGTCTCACATTTTGTATGTTGATACCTCATGACATGACGCTTCTCGCTATTGAAAATCGACCGGATCTGATTCCTACTTTGGCCACCAGGGGGCACATACTAGTGAAATGACAAAATTTGCGATTACTCCTAAACTAGTGCAATTACCTAAAACCACCAACCCTCCATGTAACAAAATAATCTACAACTACTAGTACGTCATTTCAGCTTCATTACAGGGTATACCACTTCCCATATCTTCTTTCAGTTAAACACACATGCCGAGGGGTTACGCCCGCAACAGCGTGGCTATTTTTTTATCTGCGACGGATCCGTCGAGTTGCTTTAAGACGCAATGTCGACGTGTAGGCACCTTTACTGGCTACCATCAGGTCTGCTTTGTAGTCGTTTAATTTTTCTCGCTGCCAATCATAGGAACGAACGGTATGTGCGACTCTCTCGCTGCAATGAGATACAAAACATTCCTGGTGGGGTAGCGTTCTCCGGAAGACACCTGCTGCTCCGAGGAGATAAAGAAATGGCACCTGTATATAGCACATGCAGAGTGCGGCAAGGAGTCGAATCCGCTACCTTAAAGGGGCTTACAGGTCGACATTGCGTCTTGAAGCAACTCGCTGCAACTAGCTTTCCGGCGATGGAAGCAACTCGGAGCGACTGATCAGTTGCCGATTTTGTCGACCTGAGCGCGCTTGCGTCTCCGAGCAACTGCCGGATCCGCAAGTTGCCGCGAGTTGGTTCGAGTTGCCCATGTTCTACTTTTCGGTGACTAGTTGTCTTCAGTTCCACTCAGATCAGTCGACCTTTGCCTGCTTGCGACTGATCAGTTGCTTATTGAACGGCGATATTTCATTGAAAGTCACGTGACGTATACCGAAAAAAGAAAATGACGGCAGAGGAATGGAGCGAGGGAAGGGAAGACGCGCTGTCGACATGAGCGTGCTGTTCGAGGTAACTGCCAGTTGCTCCGAGTTCCTCTCAATCGCTGAAATGTCGACCTGCGCGTGGTGGTTTTCTTGATCTGCGACGGATCAGTCGAGTTGCTTCAAGACGCAGTGTTGATCTGTAAACCCCTTAAGCCTAGCGTTCATCGCACTTGCGACTGGATACAACTAGTCGCCACTGAGCTAGCTGGGAGGATCTAGCTGGAACTGGAGGCAACTGATCAGTCGCCACAAACGGTCGATGGAAGCACACTTGCGACTCGCTGTAACTGAGAATTTGCCAGTCGCCGCGAGTTGCAAATGTTCAACTTTCTAGCGACTAATTGTATCAAGTTTCGTTCAATCGCTGCGATGTACGGGGGCTTGCGACTGATCAGTGCCAGTTTTCTGAACCAAACCATGTCTCATCGAGTCTCACGCCCCGGATGTTTGCTGAGTTGCTGCCAATCGCAAGTGCGATGTCCGCGGTCAGGACAAGACGACTGATTGCATCCTCCTAGTTTTTTGCGAGGTGCTGAATTTGCGATGCGCGCATATCACCAGCGACTGATCGGATCCGTTGCTTCCAGCCGCAAGTGCGATGTACGCTAGGCTTTAGAGTTACCGGCAATATGCGACACTTTGCTAGCTCTGGTTGGAGCATAAGTGGCATTTGATTGCGCATAGAGTAAACATCATTGAGGTTTGAGAAAATAAACGATAAACGAGAACGGTATAACGATATGGTCACGTGGCCTTCAAATTCGACTCCATTAGTGTGACGTTATTGTGGTACCGTTTTACATTGATCGTTCATTTCCTTAACCTCTCTTTTACACGTAACTTCAATATCACGGCTGGTATGACTTCTGAACGAATCCTTCTACTCCGTGCAGGTTTTGCCTTTAAAAGAATGGTATCAAGTTCACCTCATAGTTGTGATGTGACATTTGCCTTTCATCATCACGTGATGTGTGTTTTCAAATGCATCCTGAATAAATCATGCCGCCTGGTCCACGTAACATCCACAAGGGAGTCTATTGGTTGTCGACTGTTCTCCAGGATCCAGATGTCTCGTGTTGATAGGGAGTCTAGGAGGTGTTCTGCATGGAGTTCCAGGCTTTGGAGTTCGTTTGAAGTGTAGTCAAGACTCAAAGGAAGAAGTTAAGTGCCAAAATTGCCAGGGAACACGAGTGCGCGGCATATTTATCGTTTCGGCCCCCCCCCCACCACCACCACCACCACCACCATCTTGGATTAGTAAGGAGATTCGTGCAGGTGCATTTATCCCGTAGCCAAACCAAAACATGATGTCAGTGATGCGATTGTTGGAGGAGGGCGGGCGGTTTGCGGCCAAACAATGAATTGACTGAACTGGCTGAAATACACCCCCGTACCACCTACATTCGCCAACAGTTTAGTTCTTTCTTGGTGCATTTCTCCAACAGCTTTGATTCATTCGATCGTAAAAACCGCTAAACGACTATCACACAAGGCCTGTCGGGGATTTTGGTTTTGAACAATTTAGTATTGTTTTGATAAAAGACAAACATACTATCGGTGGGTGTTGCACCTCAAATTTCGCCCACGACCCTCTGCAAAGCACCTCGGGTCTTTGCTCCATTTCGGTACACCTGAAGAAGTTGCGTTCAAAACCAATGACCTACGCGTCGATCTTAATTCTTTAAACTCACCGGCGGTTTCGCATCCCTCCCCGTTTACCCATCCTGAGGTAATTAATGGTTCTTCATGCACGCTCCCTCCGGCATTGAGAAAACGCGGAATTCCACGGAAATCCGCCAAGAATCCGTAACTGTAATATTATAGCTTTTAACAATGGAATAAACTATACACTGGCCTTAACACATGTATCATATAATAATGATGAAATAACAAGGCCAAGCATAGCAGTTGGAATGCAGCCACAGCGGGATTGTTTCTGTAGCCCAACCACCTTGCTAGCTCGTACCTAGGCTAGTGCCAATATGATAAGAGATAAGGGGAGGGGACGGGAGGGGATGATCCACGTGACAAGTTTCACACCAGTTAATGGCCGTGTTCGGAAAGCTTCCCCGAGGAAATTTCTTCCCCGAGCTACGGGGAATGTGAGCATGCCCAGTGAAGGCGAAATTCCGAACGATATTTGCGCTTCCTCTGGGAAAGGTACTAACTCTAGGTTGCAGGCGTGAAATATTCCACGTTTAGCCAATCAGCATGTCGGCTTGGAAAGAAAACGAAATGCATGCCGGGAGTTTCCCCAAGTGAGCGACTCGGTGAGTCGCTCACTTCGGCCAGGCTCGAGGAAGCCTTGGCAGCCTGCCAAATACCTTACCGAACGCTCCCCCGAGCTTCCCCGAGGAAGCTTTCCGAACGCGTATAAACTGCAGACCACCAAATTATGTCTAGCGGAATTCCGTGGAATTCCGCGTTTTCTCCATGCCGCGCTCCCTCCGTCACCATTGTACTGTGTGCAGTGAAGAAGGAAGCAAGGCCTAAAGAATCTCTGATAATCTCAGGATGCGTTTACCCGTCCTCCAAACTGCTTTGTTCAGGCGATTCTCAGAATATGCGTGTTAGAATATGCGCGATCAGTGATCTGCCTGCAGGAAGTCTTCGAGGGCCATAGCGACGGATGATTCTACCAGCCAACATGGTGTCCTATGTGTCGAGATATGCCCAACATGTTTCAGCCGATTATCTGATTTATATCTATATGTAACTAACAGGAATATAATACAGGAACTTCAAGTCGAATTCCAAGGTTTAAGCAAATTTTCGACCCCAACCGGGGTCTTCTTCAGGCTGGCACTTTTCCACACTAGATTTCAGAAGAGACTGAGCTGAATCCAAATGTAGATCTGAAATACCCTGTTGGACCCCGGTTGGGGTCGAAGACCCCGTTTGGGGTCGAAAATTTGCATAAACCTTGGAATTCGACTTCCTGTATTATATCAGTTTGTGTGTCGATTTTTGTGCCTTACTTTGTGGATAACTAACAGGAATAAACGACATTTTGTGTAATGCCTGTAGATGTATTAGAATCAAACACTGTGTTTAGAAGTTCATTTGTACAAAGAGGATTTGTTATAGGCCTATACGTGAATCAAATATTGACAACCTTTTTCATGAGGTCGCATCATCAAAATACATGTAGTGGGTTTCAATAGATCACTGAAAAAGGCAAATGCAAACAAATCACGACGGTTCTGTCCAGAAAAGAATAGTCAGATGAAAACGTTTTTTTACACTATACGCTTGGGACAAAATTTCCTTTGAGAATCAAGCAGCAATATGGAATCCATTGAAAGGTTGCGTGGGATTCGAAAACAGACCGACAGGTTCGCCCTACATCTCAGGACAAGTTCCATAACTGGCCAGTTTACTTGTCACGGACCAAGCAATGGGAGTTGAGAAAACTGGCCGAGCTGGTACTTATTCTGAAAGGTACCCAGAGAGAAATATGTTCACTGACAATGAGGTGCGCCCGACAGTGTAAGAAAGTCATCCATTACGTACCAATCTACTCAGTTTATTTCTAAAAATTAGTTTGTGGTTCAGTGTGGTTGGTCGGTCATCAGGAAGACACATTATACCATGGAGGTAGTATTGAGAAGGAGCGAACACGGACCCCACATCAAACAGTACAATCATCGTTCCGCTGTTTGCTAAAGTGATTAGGGGGACAATAGGCTAATAACGCCGCACGATGGTCGGAAAAAGCCGATCTAATCTTCGGTAATTTCCGTGTGCAGTCAGCACTTCCCTTGTACAATGGTCAGAGTCCAAACAATAGAAGGGAACAATGGCAGTGGACGTTGCCTACGCACGAAAACTGAAAAATTCATCGTTTTCATCGCGTCAAAAACAGCACCTCGCAGCATCTCGCACTGAAACGACCACCCGTATATGTTACCTGAACTAATCATCTTTTAAACTATCATAACGCAATCCTCTTCAAACTTTTCAGATGCGAAGAATCTCATTATCATTATCATTATCATGTTTACCTTAAAACGTAGATATCTTTATTGGAAATTGGTCTTTTTCGATGATTTTTTCACTAAAATACAGCGGAGAGTTTACCAAATTGAGTTGTCTTCGAAATAGCCGGTTATCTAATTCCCAACGTGGAGAAAAACGCAAGAATATGATTGGGTCGACGCGATATCAATTATAGATGGCGCTGCACTTTGAGAGTTGTGCGGAATTCATGATTGCCTTCAAGGAGCTCAGCGTGCGTACCGGACAATAGGCGGGAACAAAGGCAAACAATGGGGGCGTGGAATTGTGGTCACAGCGATTAGGGCCGTGCTCGCTCCTTCTCAATACTACCTCCATGATTATACCAATGCCATTTTGATGTTGATCATAAATATTGAAAAATCGGGAAATAAAAAAAAGTATTGACAGTAAAATGGTTTTACTTTTCTGTTTTCACTTTGTTGGTTCTACCTAAATTTTCGTAGATCGTGTCGGATGGATCGAAATGAAGTACCGGTACTGATGAATGGCATTGAGTATCCATAAAAATACAGTGCAACCTCGCTATACGAACTGCTTGGGATCCAAGGGTAAAGTTCGTTATAGCGAGGGGTTCGTTATAGCGAGGAAACCGAAAAGGGCGAGTCTTTATGGTCAATGGCAATGGTCCGAGGATGTACACTGACATGTGTGCACTGAAAACGGTGTCAGTGTCACTGCAATAAATGAAAGTTTGTATGCAAAGAGCCTCACTCCAGCATTATGTCCACAGACATGGCGGATTGACGTGATGTGTCAAATTTCCCGCCGTTGTCGATCCAACAATTTGGTCAAGTTCATTTCAGCTGCCACTGCCTTGGCGGGTAGTGCACCAAATCATAGATTAGCAGTAAGGGGTATAGTTTCGCTCCGCCTAGGAATGAATTTCCACATGCACTCTGCAGGAAGCTGGTAGGAGGACAACATTCAAATCATTTACTCCATCTTGAGGGGTAGTTCAGATATGCAGGGAATAATAATAATGATAATAAGATGAATTTATTTACCGCCGCTTTTAAAATCAATTGTCAGCGGCGCTTCACAGTAAGCAATAAACCATGTAAACTAAATGACAATTAAAACATGGCATAAAAATGAAAGTTTACATAATCAGCCAAAATGGGCTTTAAAAAGATGGGATTTAAGATACTTTTTAAAAGTTTGATAATTATCAATGGCTCTGAGTGGTGCTGGAAGGGCGTTCCGGAGCCATGGAGCAGCAATACTGAAAGCCCTATCCGCAGCTGACTTTTTGGTCGCAAATGTCCAGTCGAGGATTGGGGCAGTGTTAGTTCTTGTCGACCTCCGGGCGGTTTGAGTAGTCGGCTGGAGATAGGAAGGGCCCAGACCGTGCACGGCTCTGAAAGGGAATGTCAGGATCTTAAACTCAATTCTGGCCTGCACCGGCAGCCAGTGAAGGCGCCTCAGAACAGGAGATATGTGTTCATGCCTCTTGGTCCTGGTTAGAAGCCTGGCTGCTTGATTTTGCAATTTCTGGAGCCGATTGATCTGATATCGTGGCAGGCCAAAATAAAGAGTGTTGCAGAAATCTAACCTGGATGTAATGAAAGCATGTACAGATGTAGCTAAAAGATCAATTGGAAGGTACTTTTTGGCAGCTGCAATTTTCCGGAGATGATAAAACCTGTGGAGACAACATGAGAAATCTGTTTACGGAATGTCATGCCATTGTCAAATAAAACTCCAAGATTCCTGGCAGTGATACTACGGTTAATGTTAGGCATCACCAGTTTTAATGGTGATGTCATTGGGACACCGATGGCTTTGAACTTGCGACCACAAAAGCAAGACGTTTTGGCCCGATCGGACATCCAATATGGCCACCAGGTGCCATAACCCCCAAATCATTGAAGTCCTACAACTTGGGAATGACTTGACCCAGATTGCTCATAACTGACATACACCTCTCTCTGTCATTACGCTATTGTGTTCAAACGGGTGAGCACATGGTCCATGGACCATTTCATATTCTAAAGGCATCAGAAACATTTATATAGAACCATTGTTCATTTTCTTGTACAGTTCTATCAGGACTATGTCATAGCTTCTGTTGAAAAACTTGTGAATTGTCAATTCTGTTACTGCATTGAACAGTGTGTCATGCTGACTGACCGTACAGCGACAATCAATACTTCGATGACTAGCTGAGTGTTTCATTTGAGAAGATCCTTGCTACTCGACGCGTAGGTTGCCATCCTCGTGTCGCGACTCAACAGGCGCCTTTTGGTCAATACCGCTCCGTCACGATTGCCAAAACAATGGGTCATATGAATAAAGACTAGTAAATGCTTTTACTTGAATTTTGCAACACAAATGCACCAGGCAATGCTATAGAAATCTGAAGTAAAAGCATTCGCTAGTCTTTATTCATATGACCCAATGTCTCGGAGATTTTCAATCGGATTGTTGCAAGAGAAAGCGACGGCTAATCGGGCGATCCTTTGAAATGCCTGTTGGGGATGGTACGTTTACCGAAGTCCTGTATACCTTTGGTCGAATAAAGGCTCTTCAGTCTTGTCTTTTTTCTCATCTTCCGCATGTTTCCGTATGTTGCTTCGCCTATATTATGATTGCACGGTTATAGTTGTGTAATCAACTGCATGGCGGTGCTTTGTACTGTGGATCATGGATCTAAATCTGGATCTCAGTCCAGATTTGAAAGTCTCTTACGAGGAAAATGTATGATTATTCGCTTATATTAAGTCAGAGCCACCCACAAAAAGAATGGGACGCTTATTTTTCGTTTATCTTTATATCTGTGTTTGTGTCATTTCTGACGTAACTACAAACAAAAGTGTCGCGGCAAATAAAAAGGGTAAGAAAATCATTCGGCTGCGCTCTACGACAGCATATTTCACATTCCAGATATTTATTCGACAGTTTTTAAAAATAATCAGCTGGCACGAATCGTCATTGTGGCTAGTCGTTGAATTTTAGCGTTTGCTCTCTCAGTCGACGCGCAAAGGTATGAACAGCGCCACGACGTGTCAGCCGCGGTATTTGGCGGTACTAACTGCTGAATCACTGAACGAAAGCGAGGCAGTGACGTAGGCGTAGCAGACGCTATAAAACAATCACTAATTACGCACGATTAGTCAGACATTTGAAGATGGCGTGATGTTCACATGCATGTTGATGGATGTTTTTGTGTACGAAAGTTGCCGAAAATTTCATTGAAATCGGTTCAGTTTTGGCCGAGTTATCGATCGAAAGGTAACCTTGTGTTTTCGAAAACAGGCGTTCTTTCAAAGTGCCTACACTTTCTTGGAATAGTATTTTGAAACTTCTGCTTAGGTCATTCGGGTTGTTATAACATAGAAGAATCCACATGCGAAGCGTGGTTTTATGCACGCATGTCTGAGGGGTTGAAAATCACCCCGAAACACAACCACATTTTCAAGAAATCTCCTTCCCTTTATACATTGTTCCATGGGCTCCGACGGTGGCGCTGACTGCTAGAATCGTCAATCAGCGCCACGTCGACGTCCAAGGAACCAGGTTATGGCTGCGAGAATCGTTACCTACTGCTGTTCAAACTGCGTACAAAAACTTGGAATACCATGCCGAAGTATGAAATTAACACAGATTGGAGATTGATAGTTTCTTCGTCTATTCAGTTTTGCTGGTTTTATGCAGGCTAATATTTATGGAGTTATGGCGATGTTTTTGACAACGCTCTACTCCAAATGACCTCCAATTCTGTGCGAAGGACGAAATTTCTTAAATGATTTCTCTTCACTCGTTTGCTTTATGCCAAAATAAATTACACTAATGAAAAGCTCAATGTCTTATCTAAACACTTATATATGGTTTATGTGGTTGAATTTGAACGGTCTTCTCGATAAACGCACTTTTGTGCGAGGTGT
Source organism: Notospermus geniculatus (assembly GCA_002633025.1). NCBI lineage: Eukaryota > Metazoa > Nemertea > Pilidiophora > Heteronemertea > Lineidae > Notospermus > Notospermus geniculatus. Next base: position 39,652 of record NMRB01003286.1, on the reverse strand, counting down.
CCGATTTCTCGAATGAGGTAAGTACTCGAGAAGCCTCGTCGAGGGCCCCGATCGCCTATTATTTTCCCGCGCGCAAAATAAATCTGCCGTAGAAAAGGACCTTTGCGGGTCGACTGCTCTGTGTTCAAACCACAATTACTGTTGCAAGCATTCAAATACTAGTACCTGTTCGTTCTAGCTCACGGGACCCAGGAATATGTGACCACATGGAAGGTTTTCCCATCACTGGATGGATAGAACTGACGAGTCTGCCTTTTCAAATTCTTATTTCTGCAGCGATGTTTTATCGTGCTCTCTTCGTTTTTGCAGCTATTGTTTCGGTACGATTTGACAGCGATGACACTGGCTTAAGGTAGGCCTACCATATACTATGTCATTGGTAAAACCATAACTCTGGCGTCATCGTCACATCCTCAGGAATAGGAAATCTCCACATCTCTTCGACTGCCGGTATTTTGTTAATGTACCTGCATGGCGATAGACCACTGGTTGGAACATGCACCGATTAGCAATAAACTCTGATGAAATTGTGCATGTCGGTTTCAATCTACATGATTTGACGACCATGATTGATCGAGGTAGTTGACACGTGGTGCCGCTGTCAGAATGTGTCGCGGATCATACAACTGCATAGGGCCGGCCATGTCGATTTAGAGGAATCAGAGGAATCGGAGGAATCAGAGGAAAATACAGTCTGCAGCCCATCAGTCACTAACGATCACGCGACTATCATGTACTAAATATATAAATACAGCCACGTGATCGCGTTAATATCATAACACCTAATGGCATTACTCCTTTCTGGCAAACTCAGGAAGGCGGGGCCTAATGACTGCCAATCATCAAGAAGAACTGTTTACATTCTATTTATAGATTCTCCTCAATATGGATCTGTTAACATTACATAATAACAATTTGGAAGTGTGGTACTGCTGGCTGATTTAATGGGTTTATACAGGATTAACCTGCCCATGGTGGTTTGAATGGCAAAGTAATTGGACCTTGTTGTGTGGTTTACAGAATAAGATGTGTGACTGAACATTGGGTTCATGTATAGCTCGAACTGTGTGTATTCAGCATAAGAAAATTGTGTGATCTTGATCCCCTTCACACTATGAACCTACGTTTCGGTCTGGACTGGGCAATAGGGAGGTTGAGATCAGTGACTTATCACGGATCCTTATCCATAATGGATAGAAATCTGTACAACGAGGACAAATTTTGTCGACATTTTGATCCGTTTTCGTATAAAGGATCCATGATAAGTCGCTGATCTCAACCTCTTTAAAACAGATCGAGACAGTTTGTCCCGGTGTGACAGGAATGAAAGTCCCCCTGGAATCAAAGTCCGGTCCTTTTGTTCAGCGAGGGACCATCACCATTCGGACATGACCTTAGCGGGCTATTGTTTGGCGGACTTGCACTCGCATTCCTGGGACGATGATTCCTGTCACACCAGCCATGTCCCGACAATGGGGGAGGGTACATATACAGATACTGATAAACCTGTCTTTCATTATTTGAGTGTCTGCCACACAATAAAGCGGGCACTGGCATTCGGGAGGCCTTCTCAGACATTACATCTATACCGTACCAAATTAGCCACAAGTTAGCACAATATGAAGGTACCCCCCCCCCTAATTGTTTAGAAGAAAATTTGGCTCAAGAATGCAGTTCCGAGTCACCATTTTCTGACAGTCACACGGATCAATATCACAATATCGATAAAAAGGCGACAACAAAAAATAAAAGGAGGTGAAACTGATTGATAAAAAAAGGAACTGTCATCATGGGGCTCGAACCAGCGGCCTTCCGTTTGATAACCACACAGCTAACCACTCGGCCACCGGGGCTCATGCTACAAAGGTCCACAAAGTAAGGCACAAAAATCGACACACAAAATGATATACCGGTAATACAAAGTCGTTTTCCAGAGGTTTATGCGAATTTTCGACTCAAACGGTCAAACGGGTCTTCATCAGGCCGGACAATTCTTTGCAAAAACTTCAGAAAAGACTTTTCTGAAATTTTTGCAAAGAATTGCCCGGCCTGATGAAGACCCGTTTGGGTCGAAAATTCGCGTAAACCTCTGGAAAACGACTTCTTGTATAATATATCTACGAAATGAGGGGAACAAATAATTAGATACTTAGGTAGGCCTACCTTCCCCAGAAAAGCATTGATATAAAACTTTTTATCCTGGTAGTGGTTATAAAATAACGTTTTCATCAAGCATATTCAAAAAAAATCCAGCATTATGTGAGATGAAACCACCTCATCTTGCATGTCTGGAATGAAGCTTTCTGATTGGCTGTTTACGACGGTGTGAAAAAGAACTGGTTTGGCGTTATTTGCACCGTGACGGTACAAATAGCCATTGCGATTTTAGATATCTCATTTGAATTCATCTCTGCATTTTTTCTCACTGACACACTCGTCAGAAAGCCAAGCATTGGGCATTTTCAGAACTGCAAGGGTTAATTCTCCAGCTTTTTTATGTACGCAAGACGGGCGGTATGCTAGGGTCTGACTTCAGCCACACTTTCATTGAAGTCAGATTTTCTCTATGCTTGAAGCATTGAGAAAGGTCAAACTTCAGCTTTTCTTCAAGCTCAAATCCCACCCCACCATAATGCTACAATTCTGCAAACCTGTATACAATATACCTCTGAGTATTGCCCCATACAGTCACACTAAGGATTACTGCAAGAGTAATTACCCCTAATTGCATTAACATTGTACAAGTGGCCACAACTACTACTACAAAAGGTTTCCTGAGGCTATTATTTGCTGTGAGCTATTTTAAGACCTGTCATTCACTCCCCTCACTGCCTTCCTTAGGACCGCCCTAATTTTTTTGATTAGGCTAGAAAGGAGTAATGCCATAGGGTGATAATAACTTTAGTGGAACTTGCAATTCGGCCCTTTTTCTCCTAAAGTGTTGGCATTCGACCTTCAAGTCATTAGACTCTCTTATCACCAACCTCGATCATGATGAGTTTATTATAACAACTCAATTACAATAGCACAGGAAATGTTGTGAATTATCTATTATGGTAATTTTATACTTTATCATACGGTGATTTCTGGATCTTCCACCCCGATTCCTCTGATTCCTTGGATTCCTCCGATTCCTCTAAATCGACATGGCCCTGCAGGACGCCATCTACATGATCTATCTATGGAATGTGGTTATCTCTCGGTCTCGAGATAGTCCACACAGTAGTCGACACATTCCGATCTGTCGGTCTCGAGGTACTCGGCAAAGTCGACATCGTTCCCGAGGACTCAACACCTGTTGACAGCCTCCAGCTACTCTACATTGACATGCAAATATCCAGCTGCAAGTGTCTGTTACAGAACCTGTCTGGCGAATCCACACCAGTATCGACAAGAATGTAACACGTTTTATTTATGGACTCTAGGGTCTTCCAGACACATTTTAAATAGTTTTACATAAACCTTCATCAAGCTTATCAAAAGCTGTAGGCCTATACCGCCCGGTATATTTACAGGTGGCCCTTATTAATGTGTTGTCCCTTAATATCAGGTTCACCGAAAACACAATTTATAAAGGATCAGAAATTTTCTGCAAAGTCCTGCACAAAAGTAAAGGTAACAACGTGCTATACCACCCTTCGTTTAACTTTTTTTTAATCAAATTCCTCTCGATTGCAACATACACGTGGCTTTGGAAGCCAAGATTAAGAAAACAGGACACCTCATCTATATTTTCTATTCACGATGAGCAAAATTGGATTTCAGCAGGGTATGATTACGGCACCCCTGGATTTTATACCTGCGCGGGAGTTCCCGGCCATGAACTGTGTTATTACTTCATTGAAAAACCTCTCTTTCACCAATGGCGTTACACTGTAGTGACCGTCGACAGAACCAAAACTGTGCGAATGAAATTCTTTTTGAACGGTCATGAAATAAAGAGTCAAGACATCAGGACCTATAAAGGTACATACAGAAACAAAGGGATGAAAATTATGTTCGGGCAGGGCCGCTCGTCGATTGCATTTTCAAATTTTGCAATATTTCCAGGCATCTTCACTCGTCGTGGTGTCCTATGGTTCGACCGGAATGTTGGTAGGTATACCATTCAACTGAATCGAGAGGTTTCTAAGGGTTAAGTAATCAATTGTGTCCAAAAATTAAGCCTTTCTCTGCCAATCATAAGCCGTGGTTACACCTGTCTGAAAAAGCCCGGACTTTTTGAAGCCCGGGTCTGAAATAAGCCCGGGCTTTTTGAGAATGTATGCGGAACGTATGGGACGAAAAGCCCGGGCTTTATTTAGACACGGCGATTAACTGGTGTAAACGCAAAAAGCCCGGGCTCAGCCCGGACTTTTATGTAGTGTAACCTAGGTAAATAATTCGTTACAAAATTGGTAAACTTGTCAAATCCTCGCCACATGGGATTCGTTTGAAAGTAGTCTCCGAGCTTTTCATGGAATACCGATGTGACAGGCTTTCACGCATCGTTTCGTGTTGGACAAACTGCCCTTGGCATTGCAAAGGTTAACCATGGGATTTTAATTTTACTTATCGTGACTACACGATCTTTCAAAATCAACTGATGTCCCTTGAAATTTACTGAACAGAGCAGTGTTTTAAGTGGACGTATTTTTAGACATTACGTTCATGTAGCCCCCATAACAGAGATAGCCCATGGGTAAGTGATCGATTTTATGACAATGAAGCAATTTCTCTTCTCAACTATTGCAGTCAAGAGACCATACGGTAAGATATGCCATACTCTCCAACTTACCTGTCCCATTCCTGAACTCGGAAAAAATGATCAAATCCTAAGTTGAAGATATGGCACCCTGTCATTCTTTGCCAAGCTCGGGAGTGGGACAAGTAAGTGGACAGGACATTACTCTTTCTGAACATACCCCCACCCCATTATCTTCAACTTAGGATTTAGTCACTTTTTCCGAGTTCAGAAATGGGGCAGATAAGTGGGAATTTAGAGTATATAGATTCTCTATTGTTGACTAAAAGCATTCGTAACCGGCCCCTGATGGCAAGACTGCAAACCAACTTTGCAAATCCCCAGAATTCAGGCGCTGCTGAACGTGGGTTTTCTCGTACATGTACAGGTCGGACCCGCCCCCCCCCGCCCGCAAAAGTCNTTGGCATCAAAACAATTTTGAGACGGCCCCTAACCACAGAAAATTATAGCCACCCGAGAGCCAGGTCGCCCGAGCAAATTCGAATTAGCAGAACCAGCGGAAACAACGGAACCAGCGGAACTTAAAGGAAAAACAATGTTGTTTTTTAAATAATAACTGCACTGTTCAAATCGAATTGTTAGGCGCCGAAAAAACTAGGCCTACGGTAGGCCTAGGCCATGTAGGCCCACCGGTATTCAGCCTAGACCTAGCATGCCTAGGGCCTACATTTAGGTCTCAATCCGCACATCATGACTGCAGTCGCTTGTTGCTTACCAACACCGAGACGCGTGTTGCTTTCAGTCAACAGATAAACGAAGCAACGACGAGTCACGTGTTCGTTCTATCGGCTGCAGACCAGGTTCCGCTGGTTCCGTTATTTCCGCTGGTTCCGCTAATTCGACATGGCCCTCTGGCTACCATCAGCTGTTTTATAGTCGTTTAATTCTTGTTGCTGTCAATGATAGGAACGAACGGTATGTACGACTCTCTCGCAGCATTCAGATATAAAACATTTTGTTTTGTCTTATGTATGCTGATGATCTGATTCTCTTATCTGAGTCGAAAGAAGGCCTTCAGCACTCATTAGATTGTTTGTACAAATNCATTCAGAAGGGATTAAGAACATCATATGTATAGCTTACAACATTATAAACCCTAAATAACATTCAATTCACACCAAATTGATGAAATATCACCGTATTTTAGGGCCGAAGCGCAAGTTGTCGCTCTCAGCAAATATTCACAGGGGGAAGTAAAAACTCATCAATCGATTTTAAGAAGGCGTTTGATACCGTACTACACCCAGCTTTATTACTGAAATTAAAACAGATCGGAATAGAAGGTAATTTTCTAAGTAACATTGCTGCCCTGTATGACAAAACAAATATGTGTGTCAAATCTGGAGACAGGTTGTCCAATTTCTTTCTGTCAGAAAGAGGTGTTCGTCAGGGGGACGTTTTAAGTCCAAATTTGTTTAAGATATTTATCAATGACTTATTTTCATATTTTGATGACGCTTCTCAACCTGTGAGGCTCAATGAGATGATTTTGTTTTGTCTTTATGTATGCTGATGATCTGATTCTCTTATCTGAGTCGAAAGAAGGCCTTCAGCACTCATTAGATTGTTTGTACAAATTCTGTAAAGAGTGGGGCCTAAATATCAATGTCGCGAAGACAAAAGTAATGGTGTTCAACAAGAGTGGAAAACGATACAAAGACAACAAATTTTTATTTGACAATGTAGAGCTGGAAGTTGTAGACAGGTACAAATACCTGGGTATTTTATTCCAAACTTGTGGAAGTTTTACTCTTGCCAAAGAGGATTTGTTCCAAAGAGGCCTTAAGGCTTTTTATAAGGTATGCCGCTCGTTCGGATCAGTTTATCCCAGTATAAAGACACTCCTACATATTTTTGATCACACAATTATTCCAATTTTATGTTACGGGTCAGAGGTATGGGGCTCTGTGAATAC
>NMRB01003285.1:8695-36355 GCA_002633025.1 Notospermus geniculatus | reverse complement strand
AAGCATCAGTAAAAATAGGAAAGAAATGAGGACATGTGCACAAATCAAGACAAAAACACCGAATTCTGCTAAGTATCTCTCACAGCGGAAGCTGGTCTATAATAGCAGGACGAAGCAACCCTTTACCTTGGTATAAACACAACCAGCAGGAGAAGAAGCCACGAACACTGGGTCTCTTCTCCTGTTGAAATCTAGCTATATTAAATCACAGCCGTGTTTACTTGCCCGATAAGAGATCAGTATACAACTCATGGTATTTTCACCAGATCTTGGCCATATCGAAGAAAAACGATCAGTTGTGATTGACTCATGTCAAACCAAATTCACCCGAGATTTCTCATGGGAACCACATGAGCTGATCACGGCCGAATCATTCGATCGTATAGAAGAAGTTACTGATAGAAATAACTGACAGTCCGATCACTCTACGACTTAATACAATACCTAAAAACTAAATTAAACTAAGGTGAAAACCATTTGAACAAATTCATACCAGTCATGCCAGTCCTCCATCCAGAAAACCTAAGCGCTCACGCTTCCAATATGGCTGCCAGGTGGCCATCTTTGATTTCGCGTTACGCTCCGTACTTGAGAATCGCTTGGTCTATCGACTTCATACTTAGGAGCGGAGGCATGCATGTCGTGATACGGGTCAGAGGAGGTACCTTAATATCAATTTCAGTTGAGCTCCAACTTCCAAATATAGGCATTTACTAGCTAAGAATGGATCCTGGCAGCTGTATACCACAAAGATGATAAAGACAAGACAGATGCAACCATTTTCACCTGAACAGGACTTGTTCAACGAAACCTGTCGACAACGAATGAAGAGATTTCAAGGAATCCCGTGATCTAAGAGGTCAGTTTCGCCCGATCAATCTTCCTTGTATAAGAAACGATCGCCAAACACAGCTGCAAGACTTCAGCAGGTTTGAATTCAATTGATACCTAAATTGCTTTCGTTGTGTTTATTTCTTTACGTCGTTTGTATGACAAGGCTGACATGGCTTATCGAAACGATTAGCAGACGATAACATGAATGGTTCCAATCGTCAGCTCATTGCATTCCGTACGTCTGCTCTCAGGCTGGAAGAGGTTTCAGAGAAAAAGAACGTAATAGCTCGCGGGGTTTGTTCTGATGCGATTAGGGCGCCATGACAGTTGGTCCTCAATATCAAGCGCCATTTTGAGAAAAAGGCGAAAGAAGGATTTTAGTTTAGACAGACAAACTTCGGAGGCGTATTCTGCAAAATCTGCCGCTTCGAAATCAATGTGAATAGTACAAAATGTACATTTTGACCGACTGAATTTGAAAATGTCATTAATTTTTTTTACAGATTTTTAATGGAACCTCGTCCACAGGTGCACGTTCGCATATTTGCACAGGTTTTGCATATGACTGGAGCACGGCTTTGCCTGGAGGCTAGATTCACTCGCTATGAGAGGGTCGCTCAAGAATCAAAACAATCCCCGCGAGCGATTTGCGTTAAAAGATGATTCAAAGACATCCTGGTGTATTAGCTACGTCATAAGATTACACCACTTTTTGCGAGTGTAGTGGGAGGGCGTAGCGATCTCACAACCCTTGGTAAGTCAAGATGATTCAAAGAGGGAACTCTTTCTTTCCGTAGTTTCAGGATCATTTCGAGAACTTGTTGATGGAACGTGGATTCACGACGAATTTGATGATTGTTGATGCTCGAATTGGAAGGAGGGTCGAAAGCATTGAAATTAGGTCAGTGTAAAGGGGAATTTGTTCAACTAAGAACCGGAAGTTCATTTCATTCTTTTTGAGAACATACTGGTGTTAATATTTCGACGATCGAGCCTTAGCGTTGGCAAGGTCCCACGCATGCCATTCAGTCAGAACCAAGGGTTAATAAAACATCTCACTCTAAACATCGATCCACTACCCGGCTGGCAGTCCGTTTGAACAACAGAAGTGTTTCAGTCCATGTTGGGGCAGTTTCGCTTCGGCCAATGTCAACAAGCAGCCAGCCATCTTAGAATACCGAGTACTGTGCCAATCGCCACGACACCAGGGCAAACATAGCTGACAAATGACCAATGGAACCTTAGCAGAAGTGCTGATGTTGAGAACGAGGTTTACATTAGATAGCCTCCGCTCCGGCCAATGTACTCTTTAGGATTGAGATCAATCTATCAAGAGTAAATAACTATACCTTCATTTGTCATTGGTCACTGGAAGTTGCTTTTGCCAACAATGTGATGAATAGGGAGTAACGCGATTCAATACCATTCCAACGCCAATATTTCCAAAAAGAAAGGACAATTCGACTGCCTACGCATCATATGCCTTCTAAGTTACATCCACGCCAGCGGCCGGAGGAGCTTTTATCGCTGTATCACGTTTCAACGGTCAGTTATTGTGAATCGCTTTTGCCCAGCCTCCGGCCTTCCCGATCGCAACGTCACAAAGGAAAGTTGGTGGTAATGCAATCTTATGTAGCATAGCCAACGGGTATGGGGTGTTGGGATCTATGGTCGTCTGCCACTGGGCGTCTTCTGTTTGGGTCCAGTTCAAGGTCAAAGAACATACACAGAAGTTTCCAGCCTTAGGGTAGTCCAAAAGGACCAAGCAGAATCGTAGTAATGCTTCTTTCGGCATAGTAACGTGTATGGTTGGTTTTCCCTGGGAGTGCCATCTTTTGCAACGAATCCACCACCAGTAGCCTACATTCAGGCCACATTTTAACTTCATTAACCCTTTCGGGACGGATCTCGCCGTTTGGCGAGATTGGCCTGTACCACACACCCTTGCACATTCAAACTGGCATAGAATCGTAACCAGTAGACCGATCCGCGTTCTCTTTGCGTATTTTTTAATGCGAGACTACCCCCCCCCCCTTCTAAATACGCGATTTTGCTCTGATTGAAGAAACCTGGCTAAAATTGCATTTTAACGTTTGTCCCGGGGCCTAGATTGACAGACTCCAAAGTGCAAATCGGACATGTTGTGACAAAATGGCCATATCTCCGGAACGGAAGCAGCTACGACGACGCGACTGGCGCCAAAAGAAAGAGTAGAAAAAAGTATTTGACCTAGCGACAGACGCGTAGGAGCAGCGGTTATCGAGATACAGACGTTTAAAGATTGGAAACCTGACGAAAACATAGGCCGAACGCGACTATTTCCTGACAACTTGCATCTTCGGCTATGAATTGCTTCTCTCACAAACATTTTGGAAGAAGCAAACCTGCATGAGGTCGTGGCGCATTTAGTTGCCTCCAGAATGAGTGCCTTGTCGCCAGTTTTGGTTGCAATTTTTGGGAGCTTAGGCGCGTTTTTGTACAGACATCACAGATTCATGTTGCGAATTGTACACTTTCCAACATCGTCCAGTCCCGAAAGGGTTAACAGGCCAGATTTTAACTTCATGTACATAGTGTTCACGAATCCACTGGCAGGCAGCATGCCTCTTTTGGACACTAATTGTCGGCCTACTGAGGGATGTGGATAGAAATGTCTGATTCCTTCGAAAGTTATTTCGATGTTAGGAACGTTGGCCCGATTTCCTCGTCCACGAGTGAGTAGATGAGGTCAGGGATAGTACTGATTCATCGTAAAATGGCGATCCTCCAAGACTATGAGCGGACCAATTCCCAAGGGGCCGTGGAAGACCGCTGTGCGTCCTCGAAGGTTGTGGGTAAAATCACCAACGAGTGTCTGATTCATCGTCATATTGACACGATCCTCAGTGTTCTGACATGGTACCTGCAAGGAAAATTGATGACACGAACTCAGGGGAGGGTAAATGTTTGGTGGTTAATAACGCAGGCACACATGGAAGGCACGAGAGAGAGTCGCCAAGGATATTAGCTTATCACCAACCTATTCAGATCATAGATAGCGAAATTGAGATAGTATTGAGCAAATATCTGATCTTTGTTGGCCCATCTTCAATAAATAACGGTGTTTTGTTTGCACTCAGAATGAGTTCGGGAAATTGCATATGTCGGGGCGATAGAAAGTAAACGGGTTCGGCCGAGAAGTGACAGGATTTATTGGCAAGACCGTGTTAGAACCTCAGCTCGATTGATCAGCTCAGGATCAGCGGGAAATTGACTCTGACCGACTCAGACGTAACGTCGGTGGGCGCAAACACTTTTCGTTGACATACCAGCCGGTGAGGTGTCTCGCGCACTGATACATAGACATGCGCAAAATTAACTTCTGGCATACTTTTAATTCCCTGCACGGAGTCTAGGACATGTTCCGTGAGTGCCGGGATCATCACATCATAGTTTAGAAAGCTAGGCACGTGCCACGAGGAAACGCTAGCTCTGCCGCTGTTATCAACTGACGCGGTAGTTCGGAACGCTGGGTAAAGGAGACGGGTCTTCCTGAAGGCTGGCTCATCCGGTGCATATCATAACGGCATGATCACAGGAAACTTATCCGCTCTTTCTTTATTGTAAATTTCACTTCCTTTCTGCCGATCTTCTCTTTTATAATCGACTAGGACGTGGTTCGGCTACTGTCCGATCGTTTCGCTCTCGAGCGTTTTTGTCCCTGTCAGTTCGCTACGGCAAAGAGGTATCACGGATTTTGCCGTAGAAAATACGCGTGTGGCGCCCCAATCTCTACTGCAGAAGGATATACATCGACCGTCCGAACTGGCATGACTGGTTGTGCCGGGCGGAACGTCGTAGCGACTCCGTTCTCTCCGATGTTTGGGTGAAAAGTCAAGATGCGTGCGCAGGCCAAGGTGGATTGCGGCGAAGGTCACAGCTTCCGGTGATTCAAGGTCAAAGAATGAAACGGAAGTTGCTGTGAAAACAGTCAAAGAATTGTTCCGATAAAGGACGCCTTGTGACCATGAACACTTTCAGACATATTGTCACATCAATGAATGGTTCATTTGTCTCTCTTAAGCTTAGTATTGGGGAATCGAGGCAGACGACATTGGCGTATTGTTGTACATTGCAACAGCCTGAAGACAAGTACCATTCGTAGACATATGGCCGATAGACACAAAAGCTGACGTTATCATGGTTATCTGTGAAGAATATCCCATGGTCAAGAATATCAATGGGTGTGATATATTTATGGTCCCAGTGACCATGTCGGAACAGGTCTGCACGGTTGTTTTTGAGCGCGATCGTACTCTTTGTCATGACGTTTTGGTCATTCGTGACGTCAGAGGAAAAACATGTACATGTACATGTATGTGGTGGCGCTGTTCAGACGTTTGCGAGTCGATTGTGACCGCTGACAGCGAACATCCCTTCAAAAGTTGAAAGACTCAGAGTTCACCGACTCCTCATTGTAGCTTTCAGTGGACAAAATCAACATTAGGGTGGATCCATCAAACATCAAGTTATGAAATCATTTTGCTGGAAGACAATGCATTAGCAGAACAATATCGCTAATGTACAATACCAGGAATGACAATTAAAACCTATATTTACGCCAACTTCGTGCGGTCCATTTACTCTTCTGTATATGATCATGGTTTTCAGCGGGGGGATTTCACCAGTTGGGTGCACCCCCATAACAAGCCATCGATTAAACCCCGGTTAAGGGTACAGCCAGTTACTGAGTGGAACAGTGTTACGTAACGTCAAGTTTTTCGGAAAAATCCAAAACCAGTTTTCACGAAATCCTTCTCCGACACTGACAAAACAATTCCGTCGTAATACAGAGGTAGATGAGAATTTTTCCATCCATTACCAAAGAATACAATAATATACTTGCCTCTGTTGCGCCAGGATCGTCCCGCCTCGGGCTGGACACAATCAATTGATGACTTTTGGCGCGGATAATGCGTCAATTAGTAAGAGTCCCGCAGCTATGTTTTAGAGAAATCATAATGGACGTGGAAACAACAACTTTCATTACCATATTCAGCAACATCGTGGGGCGAATTATTAAACCTTCCATAAAGAGTTGTAGAATTCTGAATGGTAAGTTTTACTGTGACATATGCTTCTGGCTCTGTCATTTGAGGTTTTTCAACGGAAGGTTCGTCGTCTCGTAATGAACTCCAACTGCTCGAACTTTATATGCCTCAACAGGATTAGAGTGTGCACTCAACGAGGAGGGTCAAGTTGGCGATATTAGGTGTTATATCTGCCAGTGTTTCTGTGGGTGAGTGTACCCCCTCCCCCCCCCCCCCNCCCCCCCCCCCCCCCCCCCCGTTGTTTGGGAAACGCTTGCAGATAGATCGACACGTTTCGCTGCGTGTCCTCTATTGTCAAGTTGCCGCTTATTCCGTCAGACAATAGGAGGGAAACACTCACAGATAGGGAACACTGGCAGATGTTACATCGGACCGATGCAACCTCTGCCGTGCAGGAGACGCGGGTTGAGCTCCATGGGCAATACCACTGACGCTGCACGTACAGTACATGGTTTCTGTACACATCCTCTATTGTCATGAAAACCATAGCAAAGTGTTTGCTCTGATTTAATCATGTAATGCACCAGAGCCATCTCCTGTCACTCTAATCACCATTAACCGATATCATCAGGCTAATGGTATGGTATGCTATTAGCTTATGCTAGGCCATGGTAACACAGCATTCTCTTAATTGCTCTTAATTGTTTGCATGGTTAAGACGCAACTTATTATACAGATCTATGCACGGCCATTATGGACCCGAGTGATCGTCCATTTCATTAGTTACAGCCACAGTCAATTACACAATAATACCGATCGAATATTATGAAGTCAACAGTTGCTAACCGTGCATGCATATGTGCATGATAATGCTTTTAATTTCACCTCAAACTGCCATGCTTGTTTCGACCGAAATGTACAGGGCTTCAGGCAAAGCTATTGCTGAATTAACGGCAAGTGATGTAAATAATGTTCATGGTATGTTAGACGTAGTTGATGAATTAGATGACTTTTGTGGCGCCCCTATGTTTTCGAATCAGTTGCGACTGTACGCTCATCCTCCCCAAGCAGGGTTTCTTCATGCATTACACAAGCCTTTGTGTGCACGCGTATGAAGAGGAGCGAGACCAAAACCCTGCTATGGGAGGATGTTGCACGCTGTGAGACCAGAATGAGACGGACCTCTCACGGGGTCCTGAATGTTTGAGAATTCGCTGCCGTCCTGAAGAAAGGAAACGGCTATAGTTTAGGCACAATCACCAGCCAACAACAACTACGATTTTCTATAGTTTTAAGTGCACTTCCTTGTGCAAGAGCTAGTTCTTTCTTCATTATTCCAACTGATGAAGTGGCTCAGCATCCCCAAGAGCCGGTGAGAAAAAGAACTCAAAGTGATCCAAGTTATTAATAATTCAGACATATTCTCACTACGGAAGTAAAGAACCATGATTTAGTCATTTGATTTGCATGCGACAAGCTCTAATGCATACATTACACCAAGTCTCCATGCAACCTGACTCACTCAGTCAAAACTCGTCGCCGAATTTCGGAAGTTGATGCGTGACGCCCAGCGCCGTTGTCATGACAACCGCCAAATATGCCAACGGAACATGAAATATACCCACAATAACGGCATAGAATTTTTATTGTTATTGTTTCGACCGTGATCGCAACGATTTGATATTATTCTCACGTTTTAGCGAGTTTTACGCGGACCTTCCATCAATGGGTTGTTTATATTAAGTTCAACAGCGGGAGAGTCGGCTGAGAGAGAGGAAATCAGGTCCGGAATCAAACATGAATAGCAGAATCGACCAGGAAGCCGCCTGGACTGTGTATACCATAGTTATGGTGGATATTCGTGTGAGTATACCGCAGATACGGGGTACCCGAGATGGGAAACGTGTTATTCAACCAACACGAACGTCACGGTGGCTCCCTGGTGGCAAAATCAAGGACCCCTCATTCAATACAATAACACAAAACAAATCCTAAATCTGAAAGAATGACACAATGAATGGTCACAAGAGTGCAAAAAAATTTATTCATTTGAACAATACACCGATTGCTGCTCGTGTTCTATCCGCCACTGTTTCGAGTGGACCTAAGATGGGGCGGATTTCCCTTGTGCATTCAAACATCAATACATGAAAAGCGCAGCCATCGATTGGCCAATATGGTGGTACTTCGATCGCGTTCCGGCCGTGGGAAAGGCCAGGCGCCGCACCTCCTCTTGCGAAGTGCACTTTTTTGCATCATAATTGGCCGTGGCTCATTGTTTTTGTGTTCCCCTTGCGTCATTTAATGCAGTCAGAGCGACAATGATGATGACAGGAATGGCCGTGAGATCTGGCGGTTTCAAGAGCAGTTTATGTTCAGATTTATACTGTAGTTTCACTAGTAAGAACAGTTCATCAACGGAAAGTATGAATGCCTACTGCAATGGTCAGACAAACAATGGGCTGTCATGGCTGATCGCACTTTTAGTAGACTCGGGACCCAGTCGTTGTGTCGCTCCGGCCGCCGCACTACACTCCACAAACGACTGGGAAAGCAAGCTGCAAAATCAGCGGCTAGCGTACCGACAACAACAACGAATGTGAATGAGTTCAGCCAATCAGAAACTGCGTCTTCAACGGCCGTCGTCTGCTCGTTGAAAGATTCAAATCAGTTGATTATATTTCGGAACTTTTTTCGAGGCCAAGGACGGTATCCTGGTACCTAAGTTCGATGCTGTGTGCGATAAGCAGTACTTACGGATAAAAAAATATCCTGCTAGTGACTTTGAAAAGATTCTAGACGGGCGAGAGGCTCTGGTAAATTTCATCAATAACAACCAATCAAAAGCGTGCCAGATTTCCCCTAGTAGATTGCTTTCGGGCAATTTCATTGGTCGAGATGGCCGTTGTTGTTGTCGGTACGCTAGCCGCTGATTTTGCAGCTTGCTTTCCCAGTCGTTTGTGGAGTGTAGTGCGGCGGCCGGAGCGACACAACGACTGGGTCCCGAGTCTAACTTTTAGTAGAGCGGTTAAGAGTTGATTTTCGCCAGAATCTTTCACTTCTTCAAGAAAGCATTAAACTGCCCACAGGGATACTTTGATACCTAAGGATCATGAAAAAAATGGACTCCAAAAATTCGCGCCCCTGGCGGCCGCCATATTGAATTCAAATATGGCCGCCAAAATAGCCATTTTTCGGTAATATTAATCCGGACACAAAACCCTGATTTTTACCCTTAACCGCTCTACTATTCATAGGATGACTGTTTAAACCTACAATAAGCAATTATAGGCTTATCAATTATAATCTAGAACTATTGTGAAATTGACAAAGTCAGGCCTGTGCGGTAAAAAAACTGTCTTAAGACCTGCAGCTTATTGTTCAGCTTACACAATGCTCCCCTTTTCAAAATGGGTTGAGGAGTAATTTTGTTGAGGGACCTTTCAGATATGAAACTACGGTATATTGATTGTTGTTTGGCGGAAACGTGTACATTTGTGATTTGGCTGATGATGGGCAACATCACTCATAGTGTATGATCACATGACCAAACTCCTGCTTATGGCTAAAAGAAATCTTAGTGGAACATATGCATTAGTTGCTACGCCTAGATTCCATTTGGCGTATATGACAATAGACATAACCCGAGGGGCACACATAACAAAATGTCATAATGTTAACCATTCTGACAAAATTAATCCCGGAAGAAGCATCGAAAATGGCATATTGTGACAATAGTGTTGACCCCTCGGGTGGAGAGTATCTCTCGTCTTTCTAACGTGTAATCAAGCATTTGAAAACACTAATTACTCGCCGCGTCGATTGCATAGAAAACCGACAAGATCTTGTGGAAGAGGTGGTCTTTTGTGGGGATATTCCACGACAGATGGCCAGGGGAGCAATGTACGGTGTCACCACGATATGCCTCCAGACACAGGATGCTAATTAACAAGGTGGTAGTCAATCAGGCACTGATTGGTCCGGGCTTGTTCCAAACATGTAGTTGATGTTAACGGATATATCTTATAAGAGAGTTTTCGGTCACCTACGATACTAAACGATGATCATGACGTCACTTCTCAGACCCGTTTAATTCCTGTGCATTTCAGAACTTTATGACGTCAACAAAGCTCACGTTAGCGTTTGCAGTTCACGATCTAAACTCACTTATATTTCAACCGGTGACGTTTTCTAGTGGTCCCAATATCCCAGTATTTTCGTACAATGGACAGGAGAGAGACCGTGACTTTTCAAGAGGGGAACATAGAGGAATCTCTCAATTTCGTTTCACACTGTAGCCCATACAATGAGGGGGAACATGGAGAAACAGGAACACCGTGGCACTCAACACACCGGTCTGTCCTGGCATGCAACGTCTTGTTCTTGTGGGTACAATTTGTACTCCACAACTTGCACGCCAACTAGTACCACAACTTGTACGCCAACTACATGTAGCACCACAACGCCAACTAGTTCCAGCACTTTCGAAATAAACTTTGGCTGCAGATGAGTCCCGTGTTTACACCATTTTAAAACCATTGACATCCATGTGATCTCTCTCCCGTCATGAACACGTATTCGTCGAACCTCGGTCACGCTCTGCCGTAATAGCGTCTCACTAATGAGACGGCCCAGAGCGCCTCATCCAGAGAGGAGACTCGTAAATTTCTTAATGTGCCCTGGACAAGATAGTCATTGTTATCAGATTGTGACGATTCGATCGCCGGTGATTCAAGCCGGGTTATCATCGTGCCGGTGATTAACAGGTAATCACCGCTGTGGCTGGATGCTGGATAATCCTGTTTTTCTTGCCGAGGCTCACGTGACCTGGACCCATCTTCCTTTGTATCTGAGGACAATGGAGAATCTCGGGATCAGATGTTGTATAATAGCCACGACGGAGCGTGATCTGCCATGTTGCTAGATTAAACTCTTCGCAGATCTGAGGAAGGAGTTGGTAAAAATTAGATTAACGGGATCAGATTTTTACAGTTTTTTTCTAAAAATGTCGTTCTTCTTATAAAAGTCAAAGAGAAACTACCAGGGTTATCTATGTCTGTCTGCAAAAGAAATACAATCCGATCTGCTTGTCTATTTCAGTATGGTTCGAAGAGATGCCAATCCTGATGTCTTTGCTGTGATAGGAACTCAGCTGCTTCTGATTGGATATGGAACTACATGTAGTTTGGCCACCATTGATTGAGAATAACCCTCTTCAAATTTTTTGTTAATGCTCAATTCTACAGGAATAAGGCAAATTGTTGATTTCAACTATAAATGTTGACCAAAAGAAATTGCAGAGAACGGTCTCCGTGTTGAAGACAAGTGGGCAGACACGGGTGTAAAGTGCCACGGTGTTCCCATTACTCAGTCTTCCCTCTCATTGTGGGTTACACTGCGAAAGGAAATGACAGATTTCTCTATTGAAATGCCTTAGTGCCTCTCCATATAGCTGTTTTTTGTCTGGAAACACTGAGATACGAAGAACACTAGAAAACGTTACACCGGAGTCGAGGAAGACTACTGAGTGTAAAGGCGCCTCTCCACATGAGAGTTTTCTCGCGGCGCAAGTTGGCTCTCTATGGGCAATTCAACTGTGAGCAGTTGTTTGTGTCATTGGTTCCAGCGTAAGCTGTGAGGAACAAATAATGGTGAATTGCCCATTGTGAGCCAACTTCTGCGAGAAAACTCTCACGTGGAGAGGCGCCTTTAGTCGATCACCTGGTCTGCTGGGACAAAAAGGTTCACAGCGGTCAAAACGCTGATGAATATTCAAGTACGTTGACAAATAACAAAAGTTGACACTTAATATTAGTATTTGCATAATAGCAAACCCATGATATGTTTCGAGGTAACAAAACCTAACACGAACTTCCTCCCTCCCGTTTTTCGCCCACGGGTGTTGAAACACCCTTATGACCAGGGGCATTAATCCCCAAAGCGGAAGAGTGATTGCGTGATCTGAGGACGGGTGGAAACACAACTTGGGTTGCTCCGTCAGTGTTTTGACTGTAATGTCCTGATTGTGAAAACAAATGATCGCATAGCGTGAATACTTTGTTTTTTCATTAAGTTGTGTGACTAAGATGAATGGGACAGTATTACAAATAGCCAAAGAATAATGGTGTAAATAAATAGGTGTGCGAGTTCTCAGGGTGATTTACCTTAAACAATTGGTCTAACATCAAAGACTTGATTCAATCTTGATCCTTGTAATACCTGTTCGATTCTATCTTTAACGAACGTTTTACACAAAACTCCCACGTGGTTCTCAACACTTGTCAAAAAAAACGCATTTTTTTCTTATTTGTGATAATAGCCCTCTACGTCTTACATCCGGTTAAAGTTGATATATTACGCATAAAAAACTTGTTCACTCATTCATGGTATTAGGAGAGCGTGGGAAGAAATTTTCGCTGCATTATGGGGAATGATCGATCTCAAAATATTACTAACAAATGATTGATCACTTTAATTTGAGTGTCCTATACTAACGATAGTAACGATAAATTAAATTTATTCCATTGTTAAGACTCCTTGGCGAATCATCACTAAAAGTTGTCGTTGGCCTGACGACAACTTTTAACACAAAGCCTTAAAATCACAAAAATCCAAATTCATGGCCCGTATTCTAGAAGCCTCCTTAACTCTTGTCCACTTTAAGCTTTTGTATTTTGCCCTGCAAACAATAGCTAAAGGAATAAAGGAAGCTTCTAGAATACGGCCTATGATATGTAATTCTTTCGAGCGTGTTTTCGCAAAGTTGCGAAAACACACTCGAAAGAATTGCATATCACGAATTTGGATTTTTGTTCCCACCCCACGATCCCCTCCATGGACAGGATTAGCCGAACTTTATTATGGTAAATAGCCACTTTTTACGCCTTTTTCTAACGTCTTAACACTCTTGGCATTCCTTTTTAATGAAATAAGTACGGTCGTCTGGCGACCAAATAAAGAGGCCGGCTTCAGGAATCCGAATAAAGCCAAGGGCAATTAATACAGAATACAACGATTTAATACGATGTCAAAATAGCCACTTGCTTTTGGGGTTTCAATTTGGGTTTAGTAAAAATATAGGAGGGATTGTGTAGTTTAAAAACAAAATAGAAAAATACGCGCAGTATTAAATCAGAAGTGAGAAAATAAAGAATTTCAACGTGAGAGATTTTATAGTCTTTGTTCGTCATGGCTCGTACGTTTTACAACATTCACAGATTCCTGGATTTATGTAGTTATGTGGGTGGCGCCTCCTGGTCAAAAACCATGAAACCATTTTCGGGAGCCATGTGTGATTCAACAGGCATTTGAGGAATGGTAAAACAGTCGGTCACGTGACGCACGCGCGACATTCTAAATATCGGTGATAATATGACGATAAGACTTTTGTTTGACTTTACATATGGTGAGAAAATCACCACGGTGATAGTATGGTGACATCAGATTTCTGATGATATCTATATATATACTTATCTTGAAACCATAGTGATTAATGTTCCGAGCCATGTCATCGACGGCAATCAGAATATCCGGGGCAACTCCCCTTTAAATATAGCAAATCTCGACATCTCTAAATAACCTAGCATCGGTTACTCACGAAGCAATTGTAAGAGAAAGGCCAAATTAGTTCGCAAAGAGTCCAGAATAAAGATTTAATCAAACGGAGCTCGATCGAACTGAGACTCGGAAGTGGGCCCAATCAAATCAGCCCGTGAAAATTAACTGTAATAAAACTTCATCGCTCGAGTTTATTGTTGGCCAATAACGCTGTGTGTTCAGCCAATTAGGAGGCCATTTTCATTCGGCAATCCTCGGAAATTAATGAAGAAACTGGAGCCTTGGAAGCAGACGATATTAGCCTCGGTATCATGGTTTGATCAGATGAGTTTTTGTTGTGGGTCACGGAGCGTCTTGTTGCAAGATTCAATCTCGATTTATTAGGAAAAAAAACTGATGTCGTTGTTGATTTATCCAATTCAATATGAAAGAATGTGACCTTGGTCGAGAAGGTCCGGAAATTGAAACCAACAAGACAAGAAAGCCGTGAATCCATGAATATCTAACGATATTCACGATGAAAATATCAGTATTATTTGTTCAAAAGGTGCTCTTTGACAAAATACAGCATCAGTATATGATTTTGAGCGTGAAGTAACTTGCACAGCGGTATCACTTCGTTCGTATTCGAAAGAAGTCAATAGCTACATTAATTTTTATGGTGTTTGTAACGATGATTATCATCCAAAACATGCAAGTCATCTCTTGATGAATATAAAACACGGAATACAAGCATATTCACGGCGGAACGATGTTCTTTTCAGACGAACCTCATTCCACTCTACCACTAAATCCATTCATATACATTCTTGACCCGACCAACCAACTTTTCGTACTTTAAGGACACCATGTCACCAGGGAAGACGCCAGGCTCAATAACCGTAAAAAAACACGGTTACCAATAGATATTTCGCATGAAACTTTGACCCTGAGGGCGGCCTACCACCGACTCCTGTACAAAAGCTAATGATACAGATAACTCCCGTCATCGAGGGCGAATCCTTATTCAATTTGTCCTATTCATAGCGTATGCTAACCATCAGTATAATTGATAGCAGTGGCTGAATAGCGCATGCTTAACCTCAGACCACTGATGGAGATTAGACCGAGATAGCCGTATTTTCCTTCCCGCCTAAGTTTGCATTAACTTGATTAACTAATACACCCTGTTCTTGATATCGCTTCTTCATGTCATGTGATATTATACCCTGTTCATCATCATCATCATCAATTCAGGTATTTCGTATGTAGGCCCATTTTAGCTGAAATAGGGAGGTTTAAAAATCAAACGGTAAACGCAATCTTCACGACAACGTTATTTTTCATACTTCACATTAACCAGATTTTATATAGAATTTTTGGTACAAAAATAAAGTTGCCGTTAACGTTTACGTTTATCGTTTGATTTCTAAACCTCCCTAATGACATGACTGTCCACCGACGTTATTTTGCACACAGCCCACTCGTATATACAGGGGACTCACTACAGGCATCTGCTCAATCGACCAATAAAAATGCCAAATATTTAAAGACAAGCCTCTTGTTCACCAGGCTTAAACCTTACTGCCCGGTCGTCAATTTCACAAGGTTGAAATCATTAGCCTTCTTTTGTTTGTAGCTGTCACTTGACAAAAGCGCCACCTTGATCAGGTGATAGCCGATTGGTTAGAGAGGCCTGACACTCCATGCAGTGGCATTCGTTCATGTTCATGAACAAACCTCAACGCATTTTTGGACACACCCTCGGAAAGCCATGACAGTGCGCCTGGCAAACAAGACTTATACTAGATGGAGCATTTTCACCAATAGATTATACATGATGACCACTATCTACCAATGTTGCTTTCGAGAAGTTGGCGAAAAAAAATCTTGGATTGAGAGCAACATTGGTACGTTTGTGATATTAGCACAGAGGAAGGCAGCATTCGAGCGAGCATACCTTCCAGCCTAATCAAGTTTACGTAAGCAAGTTGCGTGAAGAAGGGAAACCGCGTCATCCTCCCGTCGACACCACTTTTCGGTGCCGCACAATCTATTTAGCCTAATTGAAAACTTTCTAGGAAGCGGGCACTTTGGCCGTGGAGATGAGAAGAGGAAATGCGTCCACGGATGAGCCAGCCGTGGCTAATTTAACAAGATAGACCACAGGGCCACAGGAAGAAGCCAGAGAGATGAGGTTCCGTCGTGCGTCCATTAGTTCTAAATCTCGTTCTCTTTCTCGCTAACGCAGGATGTGTGAAGAACTAACGAGGAGAAATACGACGCACGTACCACGGACATCCACAGCCAAAATATATAGTCTGTTCCAATTCGATTGGCTCTAACGTTGGGTGCATGATCTACATGAACTGTACTAACAAACTGAGCAAGTTAAGGTGGCTTTCTGAACCACAGCCTGCTCCTTTCCCTTTCTATTGAATATTAGACGTGTATTTTATCAATAGAGGAATTAGTTTGCAAATGGGACGTGTCTGGTTGGCCACGGTAGGAACCGGAAACTGTGTTCCCACCATCTTGCCGATATTTGGCGTCTAGATTGCTAGGTAAGCAGACACGCTTTTAAATAATCAAGTTACCGAATGGGTCTAAGATTTCTTACGGTTTTTTCCACTGTATGTTTCACCACAAATAGAAGGAATCTGTACGTGTGTGGACCGTACGTTAGACACAGCAACCCTTGGCCAATGTCGCGTTGGAACGGACTCCACAATCATCTCAGAGTTGGAATAATGGTATACCACGTGATTGCTTTAGAAATGTTCTTGTAGTTACCGTCGTTAGGATGTGAGGTATAGGGGATGGCTTTCTGTTGATGGTTCCTACCCCGTGACATTCCCTCGGGCGATTTCACATTAATGCAGTTTATATTTTCGTTTCCTTTTTATAGAAATAACTCCCAGTAAAAAGGGTTCGCCCTCACGTCATCCGCTCAGGGTAGAATTCACCATTCTTTTATGTTGACAGCATATCATACTTTTTTCAAGGGCGGAATGTTTACGGCAATGCGATTGGTCCTTCTTTCTTCCAATTACTGACGTCACGAGCAAAAACCAAGGACGTTTTTGACAAGGTCGTATAAAAAGGGGATTCTTACAATGAAATGTCATTTGAAGATTTCATGGTTTCTCAAATTTAATGGATCACCAATGACTGCCTCCGGGCTTTATTTCTTTTCAAAGAAACATTTTGTTGGCTTCACCGGTGATGGGAGCTGCCATCCAAACTTAGGCCATCTCCAGATGAGACTCGTATCTAATATTTATAAATACTACTGTCTCCTTCAGATGACGGTATTTGACATTGATTTCTTGTAGATATTCCAAAGATATTTCAACCTGCAGAAGCTGTTTTTAGGAGGGTGTAGTTTTCATAGATGTCAAAAATGAAGAATAGAACAGGCATGAAAACGGCGGACATTTTCTCATTTTGGAAAAGGTACCACCCACCTGTTGTTGTTGATATGAAATATTGTGGTTGACATACACAGCGTCAACAAACTAATGGCGGGAACTGACCCCTAGCTCATTTCGGGAGATTGTTGCAATAAACTGTGAAATTAGGGTTATTTAGGAAAACCCGTCTGATGGTAGGCTGTTATCCGCTTCGGTGTGATTGCCCGCTTAAAGTTGAGAATGATTGAAAATGGGAAACGACACCCGAAAATTGTTCATTTATGTCAACTATACAACTGTTAAACTCCAGAGTTAAAATCCTTTCTCAGACATCGGGAAAGTTCAAAGTTTGCTTTTAGATTGAAAGACTTGGTGTTTATGACTCAGTTAGTAATGGGAGACGAACCGTTCCATCAACGCAGAGCGTAGATTGGAGAAAATTGTGAAGTTTCTAAAAGCAATGCCTGTAAATGCATTTCGTTCAGATGGCATTATGAAAGGTCGAATTCCACATCACGAGCAATTCGTTTCAGTCGAAATCAAATGCATTGTTGTTACTTTGTGCACACTGGATGTACGGGCCATTTTGTCTAGTTGACTTGGAGCCGATTCCATGGCGCGTACATGTAGTTATCGACGAAACCACCCTAATGGATATGGTTATCTCTCCTAATGGAACACAACGTCACGTGACAATTTTAAAAGCAATTGAACGATCCTCGGCGCAGAAAACTACAGGAGAGCTCTCAAACCTCATTAAAATAATACATTTCAGTGCACGCGACAATTTACTTGTAGAAATGATTACTCTTCGGATGACAATGTTCTGGCAATTTTCAAAAACCCTTTGCGTTGTTGTCATATTTGCCAGGTCTCATGTTGTGATTCTTTTGGGATGAGTTTCACGCTATCCTGAAATGTCATTAAAATCGCATTATTAAACTTGCGTTCTTGTCATTTACAGTAATAATTGTTTTAGATTTGTCTGGGCAGATGGTAAACGTTTGGTGTAGCACGGATCTCCCAAATGAGTTGGCAATTATAATAAAGTTACGAAGTGAATCCATTCTAATGTTGGTCAGGCAAACGTCAAATGACACGGAATGATTTGATGAAGAAATACTGGATTCATAATTGAGTATACTGTTTTGCAATCGATTTTTAACTCTTTTAATCGAATAGCTTCACCAGTGGATTATTTAAATCACTCTTAAAGGGAGTGTCTTCCTTGCTGATCCATAAACTCTTACTGGTAGACTCTAATGTTGGCAAAACGGAACTGCAGAAACCCAAGCACATGTACACGTAATTTGTTAATGCAATCGTTCAAGTTAGAAGTCCCTTGATCGCAACCGAAAATGCTGTGATCACCTTCAAGATAAGTGATTGAATTTCGCCCAATTGTTAACCAAGTCCAATGAAGAAATTGACTACCGCCGTGAAGACGGTAAAACTCACCAAGTGTAGAATCTCAGTGTTGAGAAGAAAGCATTCTAATTCTCTTTGATGAGAAGATGGACAATATGGCTGAAGTCATCAACCGATTGGTGCTTAACAAGGACGTGTGGGGCATATCTGATGTTAGAATAATCACAGTGATGTTCATTGCCTTGAACAAGACTGGCGCCCGACCATCAAACTACCATCAGTCAAGTTCGTCCTTATTCAAACATTCTTTCTATTATCTTACAAGAGTCGTCAAAATCGACCTTCACTCTGGCGTCTTAGAAATCCAACACAGAGAAATCAACAACAGCCGAAGAAATTAATTAAGGTATCTGAAATGTCAGGGTACCATCGGCACAGCTGTTCTTGGATGATGAGGTAGAGAATCAAGCATCTGTTTATAGCAATTAGGAAGCTACGGTCATTATCGTAGAGTTAGGAGACTTGGTTGGAGGAGGCGGACAATACAAACGTTTGATCACTTCCCCGCCTCCCGCCAGTTTAAACAAGTGAACATATCGATGGAGTTACCTCAGAAACGTGTTCCTTTTCTCGCACCCCGGGGCCACGCCGGGAAAACAATGGTTTGTCCTGCGGGGCTCTGATCTCTAGCTGTTTAATTAATCGGTGTCAGGGGATGATAGCCCCAGGCTGACGAACAGACGGTAAGAAAATTGAGATATCGCTCTCAGCCTCTTTGCATGTCGTAATCCTGTCAACGCTTGGGGAGGTAAAAATTACAGTCACTCGGCACTGTTTATCCAGAGGTGGTGACAAAAGAAAACGTTGGTTCCTTTCGCACAGAATATGCCCCGAGGGTAAGTTGTTGGTACTTCGATATGTCTCCGTTATTGAGGGTCTGAATTGGAACACTGGTGTTCTTCTCCAGTTACACGGCGATCTTTGGCCGTCAGACGGACTGGTATTACAACAAGAAAAGACGGGATTAAAGTCTTTGGAAGCAGTCCAGACAAAGTATGTTCACATAGTTAGGTCAACAGATTAGATCATTGGTAAGCAAAGAAGGCATGAAAGAAGGCTGTGTTGGGAATGACGTACAGGTTCATGAACAGTGATTGGCAGTTGAAGCTGACGATGCCAGCTTCATATACATGAAGGCAAGAAAGTAATGGGGAAAGATGTATAACTTTCTCCACTGGTAGGTAGATGGGAGTGACGTTTCCCTCCATGCAGATAAAGGCAAGAAAGAAGGAGGATTTAAAGCTACCAAATAACGATGACTGACATGAGAAACAAGTAGACTTGTCATTTTGACGAATTTAGATACTCAGTTTGGTGATACATGTAATGGAAAACGGACCGAAGTTCCTCATTTCGACGAAGCAGAGTTTTTCAGTGTACATGAAGGTAAGAACGTAAAGGAAAAGACGTATAACTTTCTCCATTGGTAGGTAGATGTGAGTGACGTTTCCCTCCAGATAAGGGCAAGAAAGAAGAAGAGGTAGACTTTACAGCTACAAATAACGATGACTGACATGAGAAACAAGTAGCTTTACCGACCATTCCAAGCGATTGCTTAGCGTTAATCGTATTAGAGAACCTTTCTTCCAGAGAGAGCTTTCTCAGAGCACCTGCCAAGCGCCATTATCACCACATCCTAGGCCAATCGGGGTCACCCACAGGCTTGCATCCATCTAGTAATTAGAGTTGGACCCTTTGTCATCGCGTTACAGAATCACCTGTGTCAATCGCTATGAATATCTGAAAATCTGTTCTGCGGCTTCGAGCAAACTGTTCAACAAAGAAGCTAAACATTTACGAACAAAAGAATGATTTTCCTAATATTAGCACACAGGGATTAGGAAATACAATAATTATGACATGAAAGTTTTATTAGATCCGGATCTGTTGAGGGAGCTGCTGAAGAAAACATGCAGCCAGGCTGTGTGCATTGTTCATGGTAAATTTACCATGCTTTTTGCACCACTGTTAAAAAACGGGTGGCGCAAGTAGATGTCGGTGAGTTTTATTGGTGACGGCAGGCTACCAAATTCTTTCATGAGTTAGAGCACGTGTAAAATACATGTATACGTTGTACAATAATCTAAAACTGGTTTACTTTCTACATTACAAATATATTCCAATANGATATCCTCAGCGACAATATGATGAAATTATCCTTCTGGGGGCTTTGATCTTCGAACCAAGTATTCATCTGTGGGGATTACACCCGCAGCTGGCCGCACTTGTCTGCCGATGGAGCTTTGTACATGAGCCGACACGAGACAGCGATGGGCTTTGAAAAACGCCACGATACTCACAAAACAAACATGAAATCCGGGTTTAATTCTAGTTCTTGCTGAACTAATGAGCGATTTCTGGCTTCATCATTATCAAACATACCATTATCCATTCAAAGTCGATCACATGAATCAGATTTGCGGTGCCATTGTGCTGTATGATATTTGCACAGAGTTTCCAATGTTTTCACACCTTCATTTTATAATTGCATTATGATGGTAGCATGCGTTGCATGAAGGATTCAAAAACGCATGCAGCTGCGCAGTGGGTGTTGACGCACGCACGTGACCGCCTCCCGAGAAAGCGTGTGCTTTCACGAGAATTGCATTTTGTTATAAAGAACATGGCGGAAGTGCGCGACCCACATGGTATTTTTTCTTCTCTGCTTGACAGTGACACAAAGTAACGTGATTTTGACAGAGATTCTTGAACAATGGTCATGGTCGATGAACTGTAGTTCATTGTTTCTCAACAACCAACAGTGGTGGAAAAGTCAGGCATGAACTACGCAACATATGAATTTGTATGGGAGTTCAAAGTCAGATTTGCCCAGTTAGGGCCGATTTTTTAAACGATGGCTAAGATAACCATCGGGTTTCATTAACCCTCAGTTGACAAACTGTTTGTTAATCGAAGTGAATTTTTCGATTTTATGAATCGTTGATACCCAAACATTCCAAAAGTCAAAATGTTTACTTTGGTTAATTCACGGTTTGTCAGAAAAGCCGATGGTTAAACCGAGGTTTACCTTAACTATCGTTTAAAAAATCGGCCCTTAGACATTTCTGGGGCTCAGTGCCGATAAGACACCACTGTTTCATTCTATCAGCCATTTGTGAATTGTGACCGAAAAATATAAGCCATTCCAACGGGGCCATTTTTGTGACTTCAGTTCTGAAGTCATTCGCATTGCTTCAAGGCAACTATGACACGGAACTGGGATATTGAGAGAGGTTTATCTTCGAGTTTGATAGGCAAACATCGACACGTTGTCACCCATGGATAAGCCTGATCTTGAATCCAATAGTTCCCTAGGGCCTTCCCGATATATCAAGAGAAGCATCCTTCAGGAAGGGGATTAATACGAGGCACGTGTTCCAGAGATTTGGTTTGCAGTGTTAACGTTGATGTTAACTCTCGTCGTGTTTGACGTGCAGACGACCTGCCAGCAACATTACCATGACCAATTTCTGTTATCATACAGTTCGATTTCCGATTAGCCGCCTACAACACAAAGAATTCCAAACTGAAACCATTTGAGAACCAAACGAAAGATGTTGTTCTACTTGCTGATTGGTCATTTTGGCTGCAACGTCATCAAGTCCTGCAATTTCTCCTTCGACGCGGTGGTGAAAGCCACACTGTATTAAAACTGAAATGAACAGGCCCGAGTCTAAAGATCTGCTGATCGCAAGTTATTGACATTTGATACATTTTTATGAACTAAGAGAATATTGCAGATAGGTACTGGGAAATGCCATTGTTCTGATTTAGAATAATAAGAACACCGGCTCTGGTACTCCTCAAATTCCATTTTTCCGACGACATTTTTGTTTGTAATCATTGACTTCGTTAATAAACGTGACATTAGGACTGCGAAACAGTTGGAAAAGCATCATTTTCGAATCCAAATAGAAAAAGACATAAAATCGATAAGTTTTAGTGCAAGTGATTAATAGTGGCTTAAAGACTGATCCAAATTTCTACTATGAAACATTAATATACTTGAAAGGTATGCCAAATGATATTAAAAATTTGTTTCTTGTTTAGATACACTACATGTACATGGAAATGTAAGATACAGTTCCATATACGAGTATTAACTATTTAATTTACAAGTACAATTCATTTCTTTACAAACCGACAGCATGCGCCAGTACATGATATCTCTCTTCTCAATGCACTCACCAAAATATTACAAAAAACCAACCGAATTCACACTGATACATGTATTAATGGTTTTGAATATCGAAGTTGTTAGGCCTATAGGAAATAGAGGGAAAATACGTTTTTAAAAGGAAGATTTTGTTAATGTGTGAAACTGGGAATTTGATTGACATTGCCCTTCGGGGCTGCAATGGACGAATAGTAGAGCATAGGCAAGTTGCAGTACATCAGTACTACTTAAGCCAGATTCCATTAGCCAAATTGTTTCTCCATTAAATTATCCTTTATTGATTCCTATAGAACATGTAGCGGAATGTACAGTAGCCGATGGCTTTATCGGCTCAGTGCTAACGCATTTCATGGCCTATGATAAACATGCGTAGTCGATATAATATTGTCAAATATAGAGGCACAATTCTGAGACCCTTGTCGTGGAATGTGCGCTTTCTGCTAAGAGAGCTGGGTCCTGCTTACAGCTTTCACGAAGTTACGAAAATTTTGCATTTCCAATGCGATTTGATAGGAATTTTATTATGTATATCATTATAAATGTATGTTAATGCATGTAAAATTCTTACATTACCCTTAATAGGATTATCCAATGGATTTTGACGCCGTCTAAGCGACACCCGAGGTATGTAGATTTCTTTTGCCTGTATCTGTTTTCAGTGTCATCCCATTGCGACGTGTGTACTCCGCGCGTAAACAATTGTAGCAAGTTAGGCGTGAAATAACATTACGAGGGATCGAGTGAGTTTAATCAAACTAATGGATAGAGATATCGTCTGCTCTGTCTGTTAGGTCATTATGCGCAGATAGTAAGCTCCATCCTCGGGTCTTTACCATGCAGTCTCACCGATGAGAACTCCGTTTTGTGATTACAGAATATTAAGAAACGTACAAGTGTAACATTTTTCAGTGTGGCCATTTTTCTGTGTGATTCCCATTTCGGGAGCACACTGGGAAACGGACTCGCTGTTTCTCTGTGTGTTGCCCATTGTCAAGTCGCGGCTTATTCCGTCAATCTATTGTTGTAATGTCACACTGGCACACGGGCCACACTGAAAAACGTTACACCGGTATGTAAAGTTTCTCTCATTCAACTGCGTCTTTTGGTGTTAAGCAGCTCATATTTAAAATGTGATACAACCAATCATCATTTTCTAGTTTGACATAAAACGTAATTTTTAACAAAAGTATCAAAATGAGACAAATTTCAGTTTTTTGGGCTTAATCTTCCAATCCGAAGATTAAGATAAATTTCGAATTCAGACGAATTTTTATTTTGACATAGATTGAGTAAAACTGCTAATTGAGTCAAATGTCCAGGTGATATCTCTAGACTGGAAAACATCTTTTGTGGAAGAGTGATTGCCGAGAAAGTCAGAGGAAGCGACCGTGCCTTGAACCTCCAGACAGGGGGAATACAGGTTGGTCTTTGGTCGACATTTCAAAAGTTGGTGTGAACTTCGAGTTTCTTAGAGGTGACATAACCAACACTGTGGGTGATAGCACACTAAAAGGGTGCTAATCAAAAACGCGTGACCGACGTCCATCCCACCCCACCGAGAATCGGAGGAGTTTCGATAAATAACCTGGGGTTATTTTCATGTTGCGGAGAAAAGCTGCGCTCTCGACTCGAAGAGAGTCCCAGGCTTTAGATGCGGAATCGGCTCCAAACCTCAGAGGTCACGGGTGTGACCCGACACTCCGACAGCCCAAATATTATATTGATTCACGACTCCCTGTATGGACCATCATGCGTTAAGCTTCGCCAGTGAAACAACCGCCTCAGCCGGGCATACCCGTCAAGAAGTACCCGGATAAGGTGCTTAACGGCAAGAAATCAGAGTCAGGGACACGAAGAATGATAGTTTGCGAGAGCACGCATCTTCATAATTTGATTAAATTTGATTTTCTTTTGTGGTAATTTATAAACATCCGTGCTGTTAGATTGTGATCTCTTTGAGATATGCCGGGGTTTATTCCATATCAAAGCTATGAGTCACTCGGGTTTGAACTGTCATTGCTGCCTGATGGATGGGTCAGAAACAACAGAGATGACCGAGAGCTAGCATCGGTTTAGCTTGTGAATTACTCCGAAAACATCGGAGAATACTCTAAAGTCATCTTTAAGGTGTCTGGAACAAAAGAGCAATCAATGGTAATTCAACCAATCAACGCGTATTTCGGCCGATCACGTGATTATGGACGAGAGGCCTCACCAATCCCAATGTGCCCGATTTCTAAGGTCTTTACCAAAGAATGACGGAAAGACCCGAAGTGTTACGAATCCTACCGATATCAGTATTTAACCCTACCGGTGAGATCAGGAACTAATATCCCAAGTTTGTAAACAACCTGCAGAAATTCTCGATCGTTATCAAGCAGACGATAAGCCGACAGAAATATTCCATCGCGCTGAGCGAAACGGTGACAAAGGGAGCAGTTTGGAGTCATCTTGAAATTAAACCTTTGGTGACAACACCTACCGCATGCCAAACCTGTGAAGTGAAAGGTTTGGCGGACGTGGTAGGACTTCTAGAACACCATCAACCTTATGGAGCCATCTCTAATGGAATTAGTATCAAATGTGCCGCTCGCCGGGTGACATTCCAAGTTCACTAGCTCGAATGAAATTGAAACCGTCTTAAAGTGAATTGAAGTGATGAGATTCTCAGAAGATAGGAAAATCAAATTTTCAGCTTCCGCCGGGCGACCTTTGGAAGCAGTTTTGAAAGGAACATCTAGAAACTTGACTAGGAAATTGAAAATCTTATTGAAACTTTATATTAAACCGTGTGTGATATGTATTCGGGACTTTCCGTTATCCTCAACGAAAATAAAGTGATCTGACATGTTTAAACTTGTCGTGTGGTTGACTGGTAAGCTTCAAAGACCACTGAAATGGTCTGCAGCTCCGTCACTCTTCAAAGAATGCTCTCATGGCAGTCAAACGAGATTTCTATGTCGTCTGACTATAGTGACGTCACAAGTCAGAGGTCATTCCTAGACTGGCTTGAGATACCTATTTTGCAAGTTTGAGCGGTCTAGAC
Organism: Notospermus geniculatus; assembly: GCA_002633025.1. NCBI lineage: Eukaryota > Metazoa > Nemertea > Pilidiophora > Heteronemertea > Lineidae > Notospermus > Notospermus geniculatus. The sequence goes on along the minus strand of NMRB01003285.1, from coordinate 10,891 downwards.
GAAGACTTTCAAATTATCAACTAAACTTGGCTACAAACTCCAGGTTGCACCTGTGCAAACCAGCTTTGTCCACAGCGATTTTTATGCATCATGAAAAATCTTTGTGGTTGTGTTGATGGCGTGACTTTTTCACACATTGCTAAGCAGTCTTTCATCATGTTACGCGGTAGACGACAGTCAGGCGACCAGCTCTTGTTGATCAAGTCATACCTCCACCAACTTCCAACAAACGAATCTTGCGAAAACCGCAACCACAAACGACACACGCAATAAAGGTAAGTAAATTCGCGTTGTGGTGATGATTTTCAAGGGGTCTACCCGTCTCGGATTTTCATATTGAATAAATAGTATTGTTGACATTAGGTTGGAATACCGGAGTAAATGTTTGGACACAGATCGTTTGAGGGTCCTTGGATGTCGTCTGCTACCGAACACCTCTCCACAGTGAGCCAGAGTTGCGCGCTGATGGCGGTTTGTTTTCTTTTCAATCGACACCAGCTTCTGTGTGTACCTTTCATTGTAGAGACAACCTTTCTTCTCTCTTAAAGGGAACTGTTCACGGTTCATCAACGTCCCGCTCTCGGGCTCATCAGCTCCCATTCTTAATGCCCGTGTCACACTGTCCCGAAATTAGACACCCGATGGCCACACGAATATGGAATTTTGAATTTTGCGTGAAGATGGCCCCGAAGTCAACTTCCGGAATCTTGCAAATTTTCGATCCCAACCGGGGTCTTCTTCAGGCTGGCACTTATCAGTAAGATTTCCAAAAGTTTCCATTAATTCGTATGGCCATCGGGTGTCAACTTCGGGACAGTGTGACACGGGCATTAGAGGTGTTAAGCTGGCAGGTGAATAATCTTCTCACGATTCAGGGCATTTTGCTCGGCTCTCCCTTCGGAAAAGATACTACGGAGCAGACGTCTTAAAGACCTTGTTTTGAGAGGATGGAGCATAACGGGCGGACCTTTCACCCGGGCAGTTCCCCTTCCCACAAAGGAAGTGGGTCACATTTTTACCATACAGCGGCAAGCTTTCCGGGACGGTAGTCTGTAGTTTCCGGAAAGCTGGAATGCTGGAAAGTATGTTGGAAAGATGGAAAGTGTGGGGAATTCCAAAGGTTCAGTATAAAATCNACTTTCTGTCTTGGCGTTAATGGTACTCACACTTTTTTCTCGAGGGCTGCCGGTCTTGTGTACGACCCGGACGACCGAGGTAGGACGCGCTTTAACGTGACACAGGGTGTCTCAGAAAAGAGACGGTCCTCTGAATGTCTGCAGATGGAAGGAATAGGAGCAGTCAGCCGCGCATATTGCTAACAGATGGCAGCACAGTCTTAGCGGACCAAATGTACAGGAAATCTATTATGATCGCTGCTCGATCGATAATGACTGGGTCCGCTAGATGCATTGAATTGGGCCCTAGTGACACCTAGTGGTCAACTCGCTGACAGCTCCTATTGTCATCCTCCCACAGCATGGGTTTTTACCTCGCTCCTCTTCATCCGCTCACACAAACAGCGGTGACGAAGGGAGCGAGCAGTGAGAACGCCTGATATTCTCAGGATGAGGAATTGTAGGCATTGCTCGAATATCCGGGTTATGTGAATATATGACGGCCTATTACGGTCACTTCCCCAACGGTGACGAAGGGAGCGACCGCTACGGATCTCAGATAATAGTGAGGTTTCGCAAATCAGACGAAACACGAAGTACGAAATACGAAATTGGACTTCAGTTCCATGTCGTAAAATGTATTTCTGAATCAGGAGATGGCTGGTACCACAAAATATCGCCTGCTCAGCAAGGGCGTCTGAGTACCGTCTTTTAGCGTACCGATAGAGTTACGGTGTATACTAAACTTTGAAATTTATCTTTCGTTTCCACTTCGTAGATACATGTACGAAGTGGAAATGTAAAAATTCAAGATGCACCATAACTCTCTTGGTCTTACATGATACGCTAAAAGACGTTGTGGTAGCAACCATCTCCAGAAATGAAAATTTCTCATCTCCTGGAAATGAAGTTGAATTTCGTATTTCGTACTTCGTGTTTCTCAGATTTGCGAAACCTCGCTATTCTGACGATGTTCGGACGAGTCCGACCTGTCCGAAGGAGTAGCGATATGCACCCTTGATGGTTCAACATCTCGTGAACCCGTCCTTTTCAAGTGCCCCCCCCCCCATAGAACGCCCTG